>CABHPH010154527.1:25453-37748 GCA_902168325.1 Peromyscus nudipes | reverse complement strand
CAGGCTTCTAGCAGCACAGTTCAGCTGAGACCCATTCTGGATGAGGACTCAGAGGCCTCCAGTCTGAGGAAACAAGACCAGCTGAGGATCCGGCGAGGTGAGGTAGCTGTGGCTTATTCTGTCTCTCTGACCTTCCAGTGGTCACCCCAATACCCGGCTCAGGTTTGATTTTATTAATAAGACTTTTAAGATTCATGCTACATCACTAAGAATTCACTGGCTATAACTGAGAAACCTTCTGTTTGATGCAATGGTAGCACGGAGGAAGGGTTTTGGGAGCCGGGCTTGCTACAGGTGTACTTGGAACAGACTGTCTGGGGAAAGTTCACACATTCTTCATGACATCAGTGAGTGTACAAAGTGACAGTGTCAATCTCCTAGACACAGACCAGGTCTCAGCATCTCACAGATTGAGGCTGACTCTCCTTTACTGATCTACATTTGAATTTATCATATTAGATAGGAATACATTTTCACACTATGGTATCAATCAACTCTCTTGCAAAAACCCACTTTTTTCTTTCTTTTCCTTGTTTTAAAACCCACTCTCTCGTCTCGAAAAACCAAAAAAAAAAACCCACTCTCTCTAACTCATGTTATTAATGTTTTCTCTTCCATTTTATTTTTTCCTCAAATATTAATTGCACAAAGTAACATGAATTGATGGTGAAAGCCCCATACATGGAAAAATAAATGATCCATCACATCTGTCCACTCTGCCATACTTCGACCTCTCTTTTGTCTTACAACTCTTTCCAGCTTCTAGTAGTCTGTCTTCATTGTTTTCTGCTCTCCCTCTCTTTTGCCCTTCTGTCGTTTGTGACCGCACTTCCAACCCATATTTATTCGACATTGATCTAAAAGATAGCATGTGTTATTTGTCTTTCCACGCCTGCTGGCATCCTTCATTCATTCTAAGTTCTCCAGTTGCATCAGTGTTGTTGCAACTGATTGCATTCTGGTCCTTTGTGCAGCTAAGTAGTACTTCATGTTGGTAAGCTGTGGTTACTTTGTACAGTTTTGAAGACGTAGTTGTTTGTATTTTTCTCCTCCTTCTCTTCTACTTTCTTTTCTCTCTGTCTTTTAGATAGACAGTTACAGATGACATAATCATAGATATCTGAAGGCAATCACTTCTTTAATAGGAGAGGCACCTTCCCCAACAATATTATACAAATTTTCAGCAACAATATCATGTTACATAATTATCAGATACTAATAGAACAATGCTGTCATAAGGGATCAAAAATAAAAACAATAGTAATGGGTAAATCTGAACAGTAAAATTCAAGAAAAGCAAAGACCATTTAATCAATGCTCTAGAACAGCACATAGTCTAATAAAGCAGAGTAGTTCTAAGTGTTGATTTCTCTGACTATAACTCTCTTCCCTAAAAGCTTAGACTTAACCATACTCTTTACAGATATGAAGAATAAGAACCAATATACATAGTTTACAGAACTTAGTAAATATCTTTAATTCCTGTATTTTTAGTCTACAGTAAATTACCATTAAAAATGAGATCCAAATTAAACATGGTGGAGGAAACACATTTTCTATGGATGTGAAAGGCAGTGGGGTACCGACGCACACAGACTTTCTGCTCTCACTGGTGAGCTTTGCTCACTGGAATAGCATCTGGACCTGTCATGCTGACCAAACTGCCCACAGAGACTGCACAGCTTTGACCTGTGGTCTGCAGTGGTTCTGCCTGGGTAGGCATTGAGCCACCATTTTTTGACATTCTGAAATTTTAGAACTACAACACTATTCTGATAAAAAGGGAAAGGGATACAGATGACTGCTTCCTGGGTACAGGATGCTAACATCCTGTGTGTTTGTCAAAAACACAGAGTAAGCTTCAGGTAGGAGGAGTCTGACCACCACGCTGCCTGTCTGGTATGTCTCTATGATAACTCTGCCTGGGATTATATGGCACTGTATGTGGTGGTGAAGAGGATAGAGATTGGACATCATTGGGCAGCCTGAATGACACAGCAGTGAAGAGGATCAGCACACCTTCGGTGTGTGCTGAGCTTTGTCCTTAGGCATGAGTTAAGTACACGGGATTGTTAATAAATAGAAGGTGAGTAAAGTCTGCAGTGTCAGACAGCAATAAACTGTCTCAGACAAAAGTTTACACATGTCTCATTCAGCGTTGAGATTTCCTGTCAGTATTCAAAAGGAAGAAAATCTCCACCTGTGTTCGGAGATATTCTTATTTTCTCGTGGCAGGAGTGTTGGCTTATTCATTTATCCATTATTTTTGTTTCTAAGGATAAATAAAACCTTAAAATTGTACATATTACTGAGTGCCATCTGGTGTTTTCATGCTTATGTGTGTGTTATGTGATACCAATTCAGGTTAAATATGTCTGTCTCATTGAACGTTTATCATTTATGGTAGAAATATTCAAAATTCTTTTTTGCTTTTTTGAAAGATACAGTTCATTTTTGCTGTATTTGGTAACAATTCCATATAATACTCCATCAAAACTTTTACCTTTGATGTAGTACCCATAGATGAACTCCCCCGTCACCTTCACCATAAGTGTTCTTACTCTGTGACCTCACATCCAGCCATGCTACCAAGAGAGTCACTGTGGCTTTGTTTCTTGTGACTCTAGAGTCCTCTGCTGATCTCACATTGCACTTCTTGTCTTTGTGACTTGTTTTGTGCACACAGTCTCTGACTGTTGTATCTAGATGTAGAAAGTGATGGGTATATTTACCAATTTCACTTCATGTTTACAGAAACCATGGGCTCTATTAGAGCTATTTGTGATGATTCATACATTGATACAATACCTACAGATGCTGATTTTCCAAATATTTGGTCTTGTTCATGATGTGTTGTTACTTGAAATAACTGGTTTGTATTCTGGTTCTCCATCTTAAATTTCTTAAAGTTCTATCAGGATGTCATACAGTATTGCACAGAGGACCCACTCTTGACATTTATCCAAGTAGTAAAGGAAATCAGTAACATTCAGTCATCCTTTGGCATTCTTTCCCAATGCTACTTGGCTGATGACAAGCAAGAGAATATTTGCTTATAAACACAGATGTGGAAACAGCAGCGAAGAACAGATAAATATGTGGATTTTGGAGGAAAATGAAGACTCAGATACCACTGTCCCCCTGTAATACTTGGAATGTTAGTTAGCTAAGATGTACTGCATCAAAGAAGCTGCAGCAAATCCATGGTCTTGCAGATCAGGGGAACATGACTATAGACATGGAGGCCAGATTGTCTAACAAGACAGAGAGACAGATTTTGGGTAGTCTAGTAGTAGAACATGTATAGGACAAACTGGAAGCTCTTCTTAAAGAGAAACTGCCTTTTTATTATATGAACATAAATCTTTTATATTGTTCTTTTATTTCACCATAAATCATTTCGGTGACCATAAGTTAAATTAAGGAAATGCTGCATTTAATGAGAAATTAAGTCCTACATTTCATTTTCTATGGGAATTCTTTGATTAAAGAGTTATTTGCATAAAGATTGTTGACTTGTAACAATCACAGGTTCAAAAACAACATGTAAACCAAACATCAAATCTTCTAAAGGTTGAAAGTAAGTGAGCTTGGGTCCCAGCATGATTAGTTAACAGAGTCAATAGGAAAATAGTTACTTTCTGTCCCATACTTTGAACATGACTTCATGAGGCACACATTCGTTCAAATTAATTTTGTCCATTTTAAGTTTCAATACTTTTAAGTAAAATCCAGTTGGAACTCACTTTATGTGTAGGAAATACTAGTAAAATAAAAGAAGATTTTCATAGATATTAAATTCTACGTTCTTTTCTTTTGAACAAATAGATGATTAATATAAAAAATCCATCCTCTGAGTTCTGTCAGTGACAGCTACCATTTCTGTATCTTCCACAGCATTTTTATTCTGTACTTCTTTATGGGTATTCTTCTTTATCAAACCCTCCACTCCAACAAAGATATGTATGCACTTCTTCACAAATATTTTATTTTTGGACAACTGTATGTTAGACACTTGATAGCAAAAATGGTTCAAGGAAGCAGTACTTTGGTAAGATATCAGAGCTGACACTTCTAGGCAATTCATAATAAGAACCCAACACTTGAGGGGCTGTGACTGCTGTATTTCATATCACATCACTGTGGTAAATTCACAGAGGATGAAGATGGAGAGAAATACATACATAGTTCAGGCACAGGCTGTGGAATAAAATACTACTGAATTGAACCTAAGCTGTTGCCCTTCAGATGCTATCACATTGGTTTTTGAGGAAAATTTCTACTGGCTTGAAACTCAATGATTAGGTCTTGGTGCCTGTCCAGTGAACTCCAGGGATTTACTTATGCATTCTGGGAATTACGTTCAGGTCCTTGAGCATTGTACCAAACTGGCTTTCTCCTCAATCACTCAACAACAACAACAACAATAATTGCTATTGCCTTATGCTTTTTATTTTAAAAATCCTTCATATATTCCTTTCAGTTAGATATTTTCTCCCCTATATTCTTAACAGGAGAATCTTTTAACTGTGTTCTTTCTAAGTAACACGTAGGCTTATAATTAAATCTTCATTGTCATCGATTTTGCAGAGTTTCTGATTACCGCTTCACATCCTACTTCCTGCTTAATGTTTTCATCCATACGTTCTGCAATTACCTTAACTCACCACAGAGGCAAAAAGTGATTACATTCCTTGCATGGGCAATTCCTCCCTCACTTCCCTGATTCTGTTAACAGTGAATTTTCTCTAACTCTTTCTCACTCCTCTTTGTCTGCATATATGTGAAATCCCATTGACCACATGCTGTCTTGCATCTTAAATAGATTCCATACATCCATTTTCAATCCCACCCCAAGGGCCGTGCCTTTCTTGAACATCTGTACAAATGATCCACTCTTGTGTGTAAAGTTGTATCTGTCCTAGAGATGCATTTCTGTGATATGCAGCTGTAGCAATGGTAGACTGTATATTAGCTCGTTATTTCCTGGTTTGAGTTGCGATAATGGCAGGAAGGTGAGTGCTTCCACGTTTTTGTGTCTAGGCAGCACAGCACTACATGAGCTATAATTTGTTTGTTATCTCACCACTTCATAAATACTTCAGTTTTTTCAAAGCTTAGTGTAGTAAAAATAAAGCCGTTATATTTTTCATAGAATTTCTTGTGTGCATAGAGTTACCGTTCACTTGAGGAAACGCTTCGGGATGGGATGTTTGAGTCATATAATAAATAACCATACATGTTTTGCTTTTATTATACTCTATACTAGAATATCTTACTTGCTCCAAAATAATCAGAATGGATTATTTATGTGTGTGAAATCATCAAAGAACAAATTTAAGTAGTGAAAAATGTGGTTAAAAAATTCTAACAGAGCTTATATAATTGACACTAATTTATCTGTGGATCTCTACTCACAAATAAATATCACCTTCTTTTTTTCACTTTTGAATGAAATTAAAAAAAAGTCCTTCAGGTGCATTAAGAGTGATGGTTTGGGGATTTGAAAATGACCTGACTGCTTTGCATCTTTGGTCTCACTGTGTATTTCACTTTAATTAGAACACAGGGCTTAAAGCAGAATCTCACTGGGACTTAAGAGAAATCTCCGAAACACTCAGAATTTTGAACATATCTTACTGTGTTCACTTGCCCTCCATAATCAGTAAAATAGTGCAACAAACATTCACAATTAAAATATTAGGCTTGTGTCCTTATGCCTGAATTTTGAGAATTAAAATTTGAATGTGAGTTTTATGAGATTTATATTTAATGCCTTTTATTTTTTATTAGAATTTCATTTTAGTACTGTATTTGCATCATTTCCATCCCATCTAAACTCTACCAACTCCTCCCATTTCCCTCCAAACTCTCTCAAATTCATGACTGTTTCCTCAATTGTTTCTCTCTCTCTCTCTCTCTCTCTCTCTCTCTCTCTCTCTCTCTCTCTCTCACACACACACACACACACACACACACACACCATGTAATATATACACACACAGTCCAGTGATTCCATTTAATGTTGTTCATCTGTGTACATATCTAGGGCTCACCACTTGGGATTTAATAACTTATCATGGGTCTCATCTCTAGAAAAAAAACTAACTCATTCTGTGTGTGTGTCTGTCTCTATCTCTGTCTCTCTCACACTATTGATTATAAATTTATTATATAAAAATACTTCTGTGAATATTAATAAAATATTTAGAGAGTATAATTATTTGTTTTTGTATACCAATAATGGAGAGATACCTATCAACATTCTAACAATAGACTTTGTAGAAACTATAAGGATGACAGAATCAGGAAAAGTAAAAGTTACTATTGAATGAAAATTAGAATCTTCCAAAGGAAAACAGGTTGGATTATGTGACGAATTTAACTGTAAATCATCAGGAATGTGATCAGACCAACCATGATACATTGGGAGTGTTTGGTTAAATCAACTGTAAAACACTGGAGTGCATGGTGAAATCAATTTTCTCCCCTTTAGTTGTCATTTTTTAACTTCTTAGTAAATAAGAGTAGAACATTTCCTAAAAGAATATTAAGTCCTTACCAATCAAATTTACTGTAAGTCAATTATTAACTTTTGTTGACATTCTCTTAGAAAAGATTAATGATAAGGTAGAAATTAATGAGTTTAGGCAAAGTTTGAATTAGGTGAGAAATGCCTTTCTGTGTGAAAGTGTCTTGAACAGTTATCTGTCTGTTCCTTCAGAACCTCATTAAAATTGTCAAAACAAAAACCAAGAAAAAAATTAGAGATGGGGGTGAAGCTTTCAACTTCACCACAAGGAAGTCCTCATTTTCTTTATTAGATAAATAACAGCTGTTCTAGGAACTTAGTAGAGAACACGCTGGAAGAATGTCAATGCCTGCATAATATAGGAACAATCAGATTTAGCACAACAGTCCTCAAAGGAGGTGACTAATAGGCAGTATCAACACTACCTGGGAGTATGTTAAAATCACACATTTTCTAGCACAGGCAATGTTTATTGAATACAGAGTTCTGGAACTGAGCCCAGAAATTGGTGGGGTTTTCATTACTTTGTTTTAAACAAACTCTGCAGAGGATTCTGATGAATGCTCAAGTTTGAGAGGCTACATACACAACAAATTGTGTGAACCAATTCACACAGATCATTGCTTGCACATACTTCTAGTGGTTCATTCTCTGAAGGATGTCTCTGAAGCTTGTTTAGTCAAAGAAATTAAAGCAGGTCAGGTCCTAGGCTTGCACTTGAAATAAATACAGAACATTTTAGTGAGATCCCTTAAAAATATTATCCCAGAGGATAGTAGCAAGGGATGATCATGGAATAAATGAGAAGGTGGGTGTATTCAAATACATTTATCCTGTGTCAATCAACGTAAGTTAATGTCAGGTACTCTGAAAAGTGCCATTATACAGGCCAGAAGGGAACACAGTGTCATGACTGTCAAGAGTCTGGCTGAATACAGCTAACTTCTTTCTGCCAAACTCTAATATTGGGTTTAGTCTATTCAGGCTGCAGTAACAAAGTACACTAAAGGAGATCACCTATAAACCTCAGAATTAATCTCAGTCAGCACTGAAGGCTTTGAGATCAAGATAATTAGATTCCCTTAATTATACTTCTATTGTTATGAAGAGATATCATGACCAAGGAAATTCTTATAAAAGAAGAATTTAATTGTGGGCTTACTTACAGTTTCAGAGGGTTAGTCCATTATCTTTATAGTGGTGAGCCTGGTGGCATGCAGACCTGGGCAGTGCTGGAGAAGAAGCTGAGAACTTTCCATCCTGATCCATGGGCATAGTCAGAAAGGGAGAGAGGAGACAGGGGACAGACAGACAGACAGATACACACACACACACACACACACACAAACATAAACACACACACACAGGGGGGAGAGAGAGAGAGAGAGAGAGAGAGAATGGGGAGTGAATGGGGAGAGAAAGAGAAACTGGGTGTGGTTTAGACTTTTGAAACCTCAAAGCCCACTTTCAAAGACACAACTTCTCCAGCCAGGCCACACCTTTTAATTCTTCCAAACAGTCTGCCTACTGAGGAGGAAGCTTTCAAATACATGCAGCTATGGGAAATATTTTCATTCAAACTATCACACATACCAATGTGACTGGGGTCCAGAGAAAGTAGCTTCCTTCACAAGATGGGCTAGTGATCTGGCAAGTTCATTTATAAGGACAGTGATTTTATTTACAGGGGCAGAGCTCTCATGACCTCTGAAGGCCACATCTCAACTTCATTACTTTAGGAGTTAGGATTTCAGTATGTGCATGCTAAAAGGGCACTAGCATTCAGACCTCCTCCTTAATGGAGACCACAACAGGCAGAATAACAAACAGCACAGTTGAAAGTGGTAGGGTATTCTACTCTAAAATTCTGTGAACTAGTGATTTACCATGAATGTCTGTGAGAAATTTCACTACATGTATAAAAGAACCAAATTTATCTATACTTACTGAGTTAGAAATTCTACTTATCCAAATTTATCCTGAGGAAAAATGATTGTCAAAATTACATATCGGACACACATCTATCATTAATTATAATAGCACAATTTACAACTACAGAAATATCGATCAACTGAAGCTGGGCTACAAAACAAATGACATCCATATAATAACATAATAAACACCATAGTGATAATGGATGTATCATTTTTACTCAATAAAGTTGGAATCAGACCTCATGTCAAATTATAATGCAGGAGATAGATATGTTTATTTTGTAAGTTCCCAAATGTGTAGATGGATTTCTATGTAAAAAAGATGGGGGTGGGTGTTCCAAAATACTTTCATTGTCTCTTTGAAAGGGAATTTATTATTTTTAAATGTTTATACTTTAACCTAGCTTAACTTATATTTGTCACAAATTATTTTATGAGTGATGTATTATATCATCTTTATCACATAGATTTTAATATCATTTTCTTTGTCTTATTACTTTTATACTATTTAAATGCTTTTATACTTTAACTGGGTTTGAGTGGTCTTATCTTAAATGACACTTCTCAGTTCTTTTAAAACTAAATCCTTATCAGAGACACATAGAAGAAAGAAATATGAGAAAATCATCAGTAATAATAATAAAAACTCTAGTTCTAATGAAATTAAAATACATACTCATAAACTAGGAAAGGGAATTCACATTTATACTGTAAAACCTTTATTCTGGAAGAAGAATCATGGTGAAAGAAAACTTAAAGGAAACTATGTAAAACTAAGTAAGAAAATTTGTTTGAAAGTTAAGAAATATTTCAGAACAAAATAAAGAATACTTTCATATATATACAACTTGTTTTCAATGATAAATACAAGCCTTTGGGATTTTTTTCAGACAAATTCATAGCTGATTTCCTATGAAGCTTTCTTTCAACTCCTATCAGTCAACACTTATAGCATAATTCGGATGACATTAACACACTTTAAACAATTTAGATTTCATCTACATATAAAAGTTTGGTATAAACTTCGATTCTTGGTTCAGGTGATAGAAATAATTTTTGGTGATAGAAAGCCGATCTCTCCTGGATCTCATTTCTGCAAAGTCCATGACTAATGGTAAGCAAACTCATGGACACCTGACAGAATGTGATGTGCCTCCCATTTGTTCACTCATGAGTTCAACCCACAGATAATTTTAGCTTTCATTAAAATGTGGGTCAGGCATTGTTGCCCACACTGGAAAGATAATAGCATGTGTGTGAGGAAAGCTTGTGACCTACAGGTTCTTCTCCTCTAGTAGAGAGACAAATAGATATAATGGATGTTTTAAAATTATTAGAAATAGTTGGCATTTTTCAAAACATTCTATTATGGTGTAAACCAAGGCAATTTTAAATCCCTTGTAACACTGAATGGTAAATGAGTTAAGAGTCGAAGCTTTTGCATGCTGCAGCTGAGTGCTACTCAGTAACCACTAGTTTGTGATCCTGATAAACTGACTTTATCTTTTTTGCATTTGGCTAACAAAACAAGAGTTTTCTAGGTTTGCTTAACAAATTCAATCAGATCACCTGTGTGATATACTCTGGTCCCTTCTTAGATGATAGGAAATACCTGTTTGTAAGACTTCTTTAGTTATTTGAAGGAATCTCATTGATACACATTAAAATAGTAACATTAGCTTTAGAAAATCAATGTTGCTTAAAGCATTAGAGCTAACAACTCTGCCTATGTCCTTCTGCACCCTTCACAGTTTGGTTGGCAGGAGAGAGAAATTATCTAGTACATTACAGACCATGATTTTGTATGTTGACTGAAGCAAATGCCTTACATCCAGATCATCCAACACACTGCTTGCACTGTTTATTACTTGCTCTGATGTAAACGAAAGTCCTTTCTGTTCTTGGGTTACATAGTGAGCTCTCGGGATTCCTGACTCACAGCATGAAAAACTAAGACACTGTCTCAAGAGAACGGTCTAGCATGTAGATGTATGATTCCTATGTGGATTGTCTGCTTCAAATGAAATTACTTTAAGAGGGTCAAAATCTATCCTGACGTGTAAGTAGGAATCACTGCTTTCCTGTCCATGACATAATATACTGAGCTAGAAAATGCTAACACAACAGAATCTCAGGGCAGGAGCAAAACTTCATGAAAACTACAGATGAAACATTATGAGGTACTCTGGAGAACAAGGTGGAAAATGATCATGCATATATATGGCTGAGAGAATCTGTCGACTAGAGGTAGAGGCATGACAGAGCTTTCATACCTTTTTTTCACATTCTTCTGAGTTCAAAAAAAAACTTTAGGAGGTCGATGAACCGCCGATAATATATCAGAAAGAAAACTCCTTAGTTCTGAGTTCAGAAGTGAGGCATAGATACTTATGTGTGATTGTCTAGGACACAAAGAAGCCAGTGATGCCCACTGTGAGGCAATGGAGGATGTTTCTGCATACAGGAGAATCTTGAACAGGACAAGGGACCTTTTGCAAGATGAGTTGCAGAGAACTGTCAATCAAAGTCAGGAATATGATGTCATATCCTTCACCCCGGCATCCAATAGCAGCTCAGACTTTGTCCTTTATAAAATTGATTAACTTCACTTCACTTCATTAAAGTGACATGTTGTTGATTTTGTGGTGTCATACTGCTTCAGTAGCCTATGTAGAGTAAAATATGGCTTAATCTTAGCCACATAACATAGGAAACATAAGAACATAAGAAACATAAAAAATATTTGCAATTGCTCTTATTTGGATGGTAAGATATAAGTAGAAGCCATACTTTCGACTACACATGGGTCCTTGAGACAACAAGTCATCTTCATGGTGCTTAATAGGCTTGCCCTATAGACCAGAGGTGACATATGCAACTTTGAATATGAATTATTCTACAAAATTTAGGTTGTTATGATTTCAATGTGAAATTTGCCCCATAAGTCTTGCATATTGAATGGTCAGTCCTCAGCTAGTGGCTACTTTATGAGGCAGCAGAAACTGGGGAAGGTGGAGAGCAGATAGAGGAAATAGGCCCACAAAGGTTATCTGCTATCTTACCCCTGGCTCACTCCTTGCTCCCTGTCTGGAATATGCTGAAGTTGTTTGATGCTGATGCTACACCCTCCCACTGATGTGATGATGTTCTCCCGAACCTTGAGGGCCAAGCAACAGTACACTGAACACTGAGACTGTTAGCCAAAATAAACCCTTTCTTCTTTTCAGTTGTCTCCTAGATATTTGGTAACAACGACAGTAAAATTTATAAATAAGTAGAGGCAGAGTCTCCCAATTTTCCTTAAAACATTGTAATATTAAAATATGTGATGTGACAATATTACACAAGGCATTCTCAAAATTCAGCCTGCTATAGAACTAGTTCCTTGAGTACAGAGGTTATAAGGTGGAGCTGGCCTGATAAGATGATGCAGAGAGCAAGTCTAGTTCAGGAGAATCAGAGTTTGACAAGCATCTAAAGCCCAAGCTTGGCTCTGAGTGAGGGCTAATCATGTTTCTGATTGCTTTTTAATAGCTCTGAAACTGAGCCTCCAGGGCTGCTGGCAGCTTCTGTGTGCCAAGCTTCTCATGTGATGGTATGAGATTTAGGCTCACAAAGCATAGGCTCAGGGGTCAGTTCTATACAATACCTACTGGCTGAGACACATCTGCTTGCATTTTCTATGGAAAAGCTCATCATTCATACCTGTTCTTTCTCTTTCTTTTTCTTTCTTTCTTTTCCTTTCTTTCTTTCTTTCTTTCTTTCTTTCTTTCTTTCTTTCTTTCTTTCTTTCTTTCTTTCTTTCTTTCTTTCCTTCCTTCCTTCCTTC
>CABHPH010154527.1:7694-25353 GCA_902168325.1 Peromyscus nudipes | reverse complement strand
CTTCCTTCCTTTCTTCCTTTCTTTTTTCTTTTTTCTTCTTTCTCTTTTAATTTAATTGAATAATAGCAATCTCTCTCTCTTTTTATCATACTTTTTCTTTATTAAAGTGTTAACTTTCCTGTCTAGAAGAATTATATCAGTGAGTCCTGGTCGTAGAGCAGCATATGACCAGATATCAGTGTGAAGATTCATGTAGAAATTCTATTTAAGGAATTCCATTTGCTTTTAGTGCTAAGGATGCATGATGAAATCCTTCTCAGAGAATAAATATATTTGACAAAATATAAAAAAAAATCCAGGAAAGCTTGATTTGGAAATAAGCACATTAGAAATTGTATGAATTTATGTCCTGAGAATCCAGAGCAACTTCTAGGAACAGATTCCATCTCTTATAAGTCAGTGTGAAAATATTTGGAGACATATGGAGGTACCTCAGTGCCTGATTAGTGAAGAAGGAAACATTCTCTTGCTTGAACAGGACTTCATGACTGTAACTCAGGCTGTCTAGAGATGAAACAAAAAGATCTGGGGTTCAAGGGCAGCATGGGCTACAGTAAGAGTCTACAGGGTTAGAGTGTGACTTAGTATTGTGAGGCCCTGGCTTCTCCCCCCAGCACCATAGTCTCAGAAAACAAAACAAAACAAAACAAAACAAAAAAACAGCTGCATATGTAACTTTATGGTAAGTGTTCCCCCTAAAATGAAATATTACATAGACACAGTTTCTGTAATTCCTAAAGGAAACCTTAATCACTTTCTTTTTAAAAATATAGTACTTGATTTCATATGTTGTGTTATGCAAAATTATGCCTTAATTTATACACAATGATTTATTTAGCTAAATACACATTGTTATCTTTAGTGATTAATAGCATTAAGAGCTAATTTTATTAATCTCAATATAATGTACACAACCCAAGTAACTATGTGATATTTGAGGAATTTTTTCCATCAGAATTTTGAAAAAGAAAAACAAATCTTTCCCTAAATTACTGTGATATCAGAGAGAGGTTGTAGCTTAAATGTGATAGCGTTGTGGCCTTCAACAACTGCCTCAGATAACATTTGTTTATCATACAGTATTCTCTCTCTCTCTCTCTCTCTCTCTCTCTCTCACACACACACACACACACACACACACATACACACACAGATTTCCATTATGTATGTCTTTTACTGTGCCTATATGGCATGACAACTCTTCTTGGAAGATTTTGTCTGTTTTGAGATCTCAAATAGTTTGCTGTGGATTAAGTAGTACGGGAATATCTTGAGGTGCTTTTCTAAATTTTATTGAGCTTGAGTGGTATTCTTTTAAACTAATGGTTGACAGCTCCTTTGTTAGTGAGTCTATCTGTGAAGACCACATTGATGTTCTCTGCCTGTCCTTGCTTCTGTATGTATCTGCTCATATTCAGATGTAAACATAGTACTTGTGCTTCATTGTAGAAACAATGTTCTGATTTCTCTGAAAATTACAGTGCCTGTCCTCTGCAGTCTTAGATTCTAGTGGAGGAAAGAGAAGCATCTAAAGAGCATGCCCACCAATTGTATAATCGTATCCATCTCCACATATTTGTACATTCGTTTTATTTTTATTTAGAAAAATTTTTCATTCATTTTAAACACCAATCAAAGATACTCCTCTTCCCTCCTCCCACCCCCCAGCATTCCCCTCCCAACCCACACCCCCCCACAAGAAGGCAAGGCCTCCCATGGGGAGGCATATCCAGTAGAGGCAAGTCCAAGCCCTTCTTCCTGCCTCAAGGCTACACGAGGTGTCCCATCCTAGGTAGCGGGCTCCAAAAAGCCCGCTCATGCACCAGGGATAAATTCTGATCCTACTGTCAGGGGGCCCCCCAAGCAGATCAAGCTATACAATTGTTTTGCCTTTCAGAGGGCCTAGTCCAGTCCCATGCAGGCTCCACAGCCATTGATGCAACTTTCATGAGTTCTCACTAGTTTGACTTGGTCATCTCTGCAGGTTTCCCCATCATGATCCTGATGCCCTTTGCTCATAGAATCCCCCTTCTTTCTTTGACTGGACTCCTGGAGCTCTGCCTGGTGTTTGGCTATGGATCTTTGCATATGCTTACATCAGTCATTGGAGAAAAGCTCTATGATGACAGGTAGGGTATACACTGATCTGATCACTGGGGTAAGCCAGTTCAGTTCAGGCACCCTCCCCACTATTTCTAGTAGTCCAAGCTGGGGTCATCCTTGGGGATTCCTGGCAACTTCCCTGGCACCTGGTTTCTCTCTATTCTCCATGATGTCTCCCTCTATCATGGTATCTCTTTCATTGCTTTCCCACTCCATCCTTGTCCCAGCTCAACCATCCCATTCCCTTATGTTATTATCCCCTTGCCCCTATCCTCCATTGCCCACCCCTCACCCTAGATTACTCATGGAGATCTCAACTATTTCCCCTTCCCAGGGTGGTCCATGTGTCCCTTTTTGGGTCTTCCTTGTTAGCTAGCTTCTCTGGAGTTGTGGGTTATTGTCTGGTTATCCTTTGCTTTACATAGAGTATCCACTTATGAATGGGGTGCATACCATACCATGTTTGTCCTTCTGAGTCTGAGTTACCTCACTCAGGATGATATTTTCTAGTTCTATCCATTTGCCTGCAAATTTCATGATGTCATTGTTTTTCTCTGCTGAGTAGTACTCCATTGTGTATATATAACACGTTTTCTTTACCCATTCTTCAATTGAGGGGCATCTAGGTTGTTTTCTGGTTCTGGCTATTATGAATAATACTGCTATGAACATAACTGAGCATTTGTCCTTGTGTTATGTTTGAGCATTCCTTGGGTATATGCCCAAGAGTGGTATAGCTGGGTCTTGAAGAAAATTGATTCCCAATTTTCTGAGAAACTGCCACACTGATTTCCAAAGTGGCTCTACAAGTTTGCACTCTTGCCAACAGTGGAGGAGTGTTCCCCTTGCTCCACATCCTCTCCAACAATAAGCTGTCTGCAGTATTTTTGAACTTAGCCATTTTGACAGGTATAAGGTGGTATCTCGAGTTGTTTTGATTTGCATCTCTCTGATAACTAAGGATGCTGAGCAATTCCTTAAATGTTTTTTGGCCATTTGAAATTCTTCATTTGAGAATTCACTGTTTAGCTCTATAGCCCATTTTTTAATTGGATTGTTCGTTATTGTCTAGTTTCTTGAGTTCTTTATATATTTTAGAGATCAGCCCTCTATCAGATGTGGAGTTGGTGAAAATCTTTTCCCATTCTGTAGGCTGTCATTTTGTCTTATTTAACGTGTCCTTCACATTACAGAAGCTTCTCAGTTTCAGGAAGTCCCATTTATTAATTGTTGCTCTCAGGGTCTGTCCTACTGGTGTTATATTTAGGAAGTGGTCTCCTGTGCCAATGCATTCAAGACTACTTCCTATTTTCTCTTTTATCAGGTTCAGTGTAACTGGTTTTATATTAAGGTCTTTGATCCACTTGGACTTGAGTTTTGTGTCTGGTGATAGATATGGATCTATTTGCAATCTTCTACATGTTGACATGCAGTTATGCCAGCACCATTTGTTGAAGATGCTTTCTTTTTTCCATTATATAGTTTTGGCTTCTTTGTCAAAAATCAGTTGTTCATAGGTGTGTATGTTAATGTCAGGATCTTCAATTTGATTCCATTGGTCCATATGTCGGTTTTTATGCCAATACCAAGCTGTTTTTAGCTCTATAGTAGAGCTTGATGTCAGGACTGGTGATGCCTTCAGAGGTGGCTTTGTTGTATAGGATTCTTTCAGCTATCTTGGGTTTTCTGTTTTTCCCAAATGAAGTTGAGTATTGTTCTTTCCAGGTCTGTGAAAAATTGTGTTGGGATATTGATGGGGATTGCGCTGAAACTATAGATTACTTTTGGTAAGATTGCCATTTTTACTATGTTAATCCTATCTATCCATGAGCATGGGAGATCTTTCCATTTTCTGATATCTTCTTCAGTTTCTTTCTTCAGAGACTTCAAATTCTTGTCATACAGGTCTTTCACTTGCTTAGTTAGTGTTAGCCCAAGGTATTCTATATTATTTGTGGCTATTGTAAAGGGTGATGTTTCTTTGATTTCTTTCTCAGCCAATTTATCATTTGTATATATAGAAGGACTACTGATTTTTTTGAGTTAATCTTGTATCCTGAAACATTACTGAAGGTGTTTATCAGCTGTAGGAGTTCCCTGGTAGAATTTTTGGGGTCACTTATGTATACTATCATATCATCTGCAAATAGTGAAAGTTTGACTTCTTCCTTTCCAATTTGTATCCCTTTGATCTCCTTTTGTTGTCTTATTGCTCTGGCTAGAACTTCAAGTACTATATTGAATAAACATGGGGAGAGTGGTCAGCCTTGTCTTGTTCCTGATTTTAGTGGAATTGCTTTGAGTTTCTCTCCATTTAATTTGATGTTGGCTGTCGGCTTGATGTAAATTGCCTTTATTATGTTTAGGTATGTTCCTTGTATTCCTGATCTCTCTAGAACCTTTATCATGAAGGGGTGTTGGATTTTGTCAAAGGCCTTTTCAGCATCTAATGAAATGATCATGTGTTTTTTGTTTTCTTTCAGTTTGTTTCTATAGTGTATTACAGTGACAGATTTTCATATGTTGAACCATCCTTGCATGTCTGGGATGAAGCCTACTTGATCATGGCTGATAATTTTTTTGATGTGTTCTTGGATTTGGTTTGCCAATATTTTATTGAGTATTTTTGCATGAATGTTAGTGAGGGAAATTGGTCTGAATTTCTCTTTCTTTGTTGCATCTTTGTGTGGCTTGGGAATTAGAGTAACTGTAGCATCATAAAAGGAGTTAGGTAACTTTCTAATGTGTGGAACAATTTGAAGAGTATTGGTATTAACTCTTCTTTGAAAATATGGTAGAATTCTGAGTTGAAATCATCTGGTTCAGTGCTTTTTTTGGTTGGGAGGCTTTTAATGCCTGTTTCTATTTCCTTAGGGTTTATTGGCTTATTTAAATTGTTTATCTGGTCTTGATTTAACTTTTGTATGTGGCACCTATCCAGAAAATTGTCCATTTCTATTAGATTTTCCAATTTTGTGAAGTACAGATTTTTGAAGTATGACCTGATGATTCTCTGGATTTCCTTGTTGTCTGTTGTTATGTCTCCCTTTTCATTTCTGATTTTGTTAATTTGGATGTTCTGTCTCTGCCTTATGGTTAGTTTGGATAAGGGTTGTCTATCTTTTTATTTTTCTCAAAGAAACAACTCTTTGTTTTGTTGATTGTTTGTATTCTCTTTATTTCTATTTATTCATTGCAGCACTCAATTTAATTATTTCCTGGCATCTATTCCTCCTGGGTAACTTTGCTTCTCTTTGTTCTAGAGCTTTCAGGTGTGCTGTTAAGTCACTAGTGTGAGATTTCTCCAACTTCTTTATGTGAGCATTTAGTGCTATGAATTTTCCTCTTAGCACTGTGCTTTCATAGTGTCCCATAGGTTTGAGTATGTTGTACATTCATTTTCATTGAATTCTAGGAAATCTTTAATTTCTTTCTTATTTCTTCCTTGACCCATTGGTGATTCAATTGAGCATTATTCAGTTTCCATGAGATTGTAAGCTTCCTGTAATTTTTGTTGCTGTTGAAATCTTACTTTAGGCCATGATGGTTCAATAGAATACAAGAGATTATTCCAATTTCTTTGTATCTGTTGAGATTTGTGTTGTGACCAAGTATTTGGTCGATTTTAGAGAAGGTTCCATGGGGTGCTGATAAGAAGGTATATTCTTTTTTGTTAGGGTGGAATGTTCTGTAGATGTTAAGTCCATTTGAGTCACACCATCAGTTACGTCCCTTATTTCTCTGTTAAGTTTTGATCTGGCAGATTTATCCAGTGGTGAGAGTGGGATGCTGAAGTCTCCCACTATCAATGTTTGGAGTTTGATGTGTGATTTAAGCTTTAGTAATGTTTCTTTTACATATGTGGATGCCCTTGTATTTGAGGCATAAGTGTTCAGAATTGAAATTTCATCTTGGTGGATCTTTCCTGTTATGTGTATGTAATGTCCTTCTTGATCTCTTTTGATTGATTTTAGTTTGAAGTCTATTTTGTTAGATATTAGAATAGCTACACCCACTTGCTTCTTAAGTCCATTTGATTGGAAAGTCTTTTCCTAGCCTTTTACTCTGAGATAGTGTCTGTCTTTGAAGTTGAGGTGTATTTCTTGTGTGAAGCAGAAAGATGGGTCCTGATTTCATATCCATTCTGTTAACCTGTGTCTTTCTATAGGTGAATTAAGTCCTTTGATACTAAGGGATATTAATGACCAGTGATGGTTAGCTCCTGTTATGTGACTTCCTTAGGTTGGAATTTTCCTTTTAGTGCTTTCTGTATGGCTGGGTTTGTGGATAGGTATTGTTTAAATCTGGTTTTGTCTTGGAATGTCTTGTTCACTCCATGTATGGTGATTGAAAGTTTGCTGGGTATATTAGTCTAGGCTGGCATCCATGGTCTCTTAGTGTCTGCATTACATCTGTCCAGGACCTTCTGACTTTCAAAGTCTCTGTTGAGAAGTCGGGTGTTATTAGCCTTTTTCTTTTGCTGCTCTTAACATTCTTTCTTTATTCTGTATGTTTAGTGGTTTAATTATTATGTGGCAAGGGGATTTTTTTTAGGGAGGGGGGCTTGGTCTAATTGGTGTTCTATAAGCTTCTTGTGTCTTCATAGGTATTTCCTCTTCAAGTTGGAAAGTTTTATTTCATGATTTTGTTGAATATATTTTCTGTGCCTTTGAGTTGGTATTCTTCTCCTTCTTCTATCTTTATTATTCTTAGGTTTGGCCTTTTCATGATGTTCCAGATTTCCTGGATGTTTGGTGTTTTGGCTTTTTTGGCTTTGGTGTTTTCTTTGACTGAGGAATCTATTTCCTCTATTGTATCCTCCACTCCAGAGATTCTCTCTTCCATCTCTTGTATTCTGTTGGTTATACTTGCATCTGTAGTTCATTTACTAAGATTTCCCATTTCCATCATTCCCTCAGTTTATGTCTTCTTTATTGTTTCTATTTGAATTTTCAGGTCTTGAACTGTTTCTTTCACCTGTTTAATTACTTATTCTTTTTTTCTTGGCTTTCTTTAAGAGATTTATTGATTTCTTCCAATTTTTTGTTTGTCTTTTCCTCAATTTCTTTAAGAGAAATTTTCATTTCCTCTTTAAAGGCCTCTGTTATCTTTTAAAGTAATTTTTAAGGTCACTTTCTTCTACGTTGTGATGTTCAGGATTTGCTGTTGTAGAACCACTAGTTTCTTGTGGTGCCATATTGCTCTTTATGTTGTTGGATGTATTTTTGCACTGGTGTCTACCTATCTCTTCCTCCAAAGGTGCAAGAGGTGCCTGTGTCTGAGGGAGCTGCTCTTGGTCCAATCTGTGCTTGCTGTGTCTGTGTCTCACACGGCCACTCTTGGTCCAATCAAAGCTCTTGGTCTAATTGGAGCTGGCAGATTCTGTGTCTCAGGGAGCTGCCAATCAGAATTGGCAGGTTCTGTGTCTCAGGGAGCCACTGGTGTTGCAGGGCCATGGGTATTGGGGTAGGGTATGAGTCTTGTAGATTGCAGGGTTCAATTTAGGGTTTTGGTGTGGGAGCCTGCCCTCAGGAGTTTTCCCTGTTAGCTGGCAACTGGGGCAGAGATGGGTGAGGGTTCCTGGGGATTGGCTCTGTCCCAGGGCCTAGGTCCTTGAGGTAGGACTCTCTGGGTGGGAGAAGAGTCACTCACCTCTTGGTCCAATGAGAACTGGTAGATTCCTTGTCTCAGGAAGCCACTGGTGTTGCAAGGTGATCGGTATTGGGGTAGGGTGTGGGTCTTGTAGATTGCAGGGTCTGATTGGGGGTTTGGGTGTAGGAGCCTGCCCTCAGGAGTTTTCCCTATTGGCCAGCAACTGGGGCAGAGATGGGTGGGGGTTCCCAGGGACTGGCTGTTTCCCAAGGCCTAGGTCCTAGAGGCTATTTGTACAATTATTATGTTTCTGTAAAAATAAAAGTAAATTTTAGTAAATTTCTTCTTTTTTCATAATTTGTAAATAATGTATTAATATTTGAAGTGTCCTTTTACCATTAAGAAACACTAAATACTATTGATATCATAAGCATTAAATCATAATTAAATACAGATTATATACATTTACAATTATGTATTATAATCATATATAATCAGTATGAAAATATTTTATGACTTATTTCTGGTAACATTATTTTCCTAAAACTTAACAATGTGATGTATGGTGGTAGGTTAGCTTTTTAAATTTTTGCGTAGTTTTATACATTGTAAATATAATAAATTATTTATTCAATCTATAAAAGACAATTGGTTTGTTTGGGGGTTTGAGGTGTTCTAAGTAATGCTGTTGCTAGGAACAGCTTTGTCTTCATGTCATGGTTACTATTTTGAAGTATTTCTAGAACTTAGACTCTCACTGTGGGGAATGTTTATCTTTATATTTGATGATTTCTGGAGAAATTCCAGACTGTGGCCTGGAGAATGTTATTCCCATCTAGTGAGTAAAGACAAATATATTGCTAAATATTCAACAACATACAGCAAATATTTCAAAATTTTCCAGCCAAAAGTGTCTATTTCCACGGTTGTGAAACCTTCATCTAAAGTGAATGCCTAAGGGCTAAATTTCTTCAGGTTGTAAAATACAAATATAGGCCTCTGATCTTTGTGAAAAAGATGAAAAGTTTTCCAAATACAGTTTCACATTTTCATCAGCCTTTCATAAGATTTAAAATCTCTGTCATCTAAAATATTATGTTTTTATTCTCTTACAAGTTTTACCACTATAAACCAGAGTTTGAGTGGGTTCTGTTTATATAGTGTGTTAAATTCCTGATCGTGTCTGTTTCTATGTGATTCTTAATTTTCAGTGCTAATCTATATTTAGATACTAATTACTTCGGCTTTATAGGGCCACTCTTCTGGGAGGTACCTTAGACCTTGCATTTTTATTGTGTTTTTGTTGTTGTTGTTTTGTGTTTGTTTGTTTGTTGTGGGATTAGATATTGAAGGCAATGCCTCTTAATTCACACTAAGCAGGATGCAGGCATTTACAAAAAGCTGGTGTTGGAATTAAGCAGCTACTTTGCTGCAGCTCTGTCTGTCACAGATATTGACAGACATGGACTAGGACATTGCATGTGTCTCATCTAGGAAGTGAATCAACATTAAAAACTAGGAAGTATTTTGATGTGATTGCTACTATGAGTGTGTCTTGGTTAGGATTTCTATTGCTGTGAGGAAACACCATGACCACAAAGCAAGTTGGGGAGGAAAGGGTTTATTTGGCTTATACTCAGCACTGTTCATCATTGAAGGAAGTCAGAGCAGGAACTCAAACAGGGCAGGGTCTTGGAGGCAGGAGCTAATAAAGAGGCCATGGAGAGGTGTTGCTTACTGGTTTGCTCCCCATGGCTTGTTCACCCTGCTTTCTTATAGAACCCAGGACCACCAGCCCAGGGATGGAACCATCCACAATAGGTTAGACCCTTCCCAACCAATCAGTAATTTTTAAAAAGGCCCTACAGCTGCATCTTATGGAGGCATTTTCTCATTTGACGGTCCCTCCTTTGGGATAACTCTGATTTGTTACAGGGGGCCATACTTCTCATCCCCTTTCCATGCTTCCTATCTGGGAATCTGAGAGCCTGCTGCAGGCACCTGCTGGGCACCTCAGTTCATCCTCAAAAGTATAAAAGTAGATTCCCCCTCTTCTGCCACATGAGTTATGATTTCTCTTCAGAGAATCCACCACGTTGTCTGTCTTTTGTATTGAAGCTCTACTCAGTGTCTCCACTATGCTGCTATCGTTATCTTTCTCTCTATCTCTCTGTCTCTCTCTGTCTCTCTCTTTCTGCCCTCTCTCTGTGTCCATGATGTTAATAACTCTTCTACTCAATCCTCAGTCCCCAGTAATCCATCTCAGTGTCTCTTGAAACACCATCCCTCACATCCAAAGCCTAATAATAAATGTCTGTCTCTGAGGTGTATCCCCTGTTACAGTGGTGAATTTTAATGAGCAGTAGTGTTTAATTTTATGGAGTCAAGTTTACTACTATCACATTTTCTAGGTTTTTTTCAATAAATGTTATTTATTTGATGGCAAATGGCACACATTTTCTTTAGAAAAGCTTGTCTTTTTATCCCAGCATGAGAAGAGAAGAAAGCAGTTTGGTGCCGATGACTACACCCACACCACTCATTGAACCGGGGAAAAATCGAGCTGGTGCCAATGGAGAGCACTGTGTGCTTCTTCACTCCCGTGTGCTTCACACCCGTGTGCTTCACTCCCGTGTGCTTTACTCCTGTGTGCTTGCGTCCTTGGTTCAGGAAGGGCTCCCACTGTGCCTCATCAGTCAGAATGGTCCTCAGAATCCCAATCACGCTATTGCTTGTTTGTCTGTCTTTTCATGGCACTAATAACTCTCTTAACTAATAACTGACTTGAAAGGACAATCGATCTAATGTCCATTAAAATCCACACTAGAAAACTTAACTGACAACTTTCTCATAGCTTTTGCTTTCTTCCAATGCTTAGCACTAACTTTAGCATAAATTAACTTGTGCATTATTCTTCTTTTTCTTTCATGCCCACTCCTGTGTTCCAGTAACTTATTCATCTATCTACATATGAAGTCTATCCATTAAGTTTATCCACTCTGGATTTGTGTAGCAACATGATTCTCATAATTACATAGAACTCTTGCCCACCTTATACTTCTCCTTCGGGATCAATTGGCTGAGTTAGTCTTTTAGGTTCAAATTTAAAATTTCTATTTTCTCAAAGAGTCTCTAGTGATTTTCACTGAAACAATATTAAATAGATTAATTTTGGCAAACTTTACCTTTAAAAAATCATTTAATTTCTCTGTGCATTTATCCTTAAGTCTCCTTTTTACTGACCATATAAACTACATTTTCTATAAAATTTGTAACTTGGATTTCTCTCTGTCTCTTTCTGTCTCTGTCTGTCTGTCTCTCTTGTTCTCTCTCTCTCTGGCTTTGTGTATGTGTGTATGTGTGGGCATGCACACTCACTTTCCTGTACATGTGCATATGGAAGCTAGAAATCATCTTTGTCTGTCTTCTTTCAATACACTCTACTTTATTTTTTTTGACTCAATTTCTTCACTGAACCTAGAGCTTGCTAATTCTGGAAGACTAACTGGATGGTGCTTTCCAGGGTTTTGTCTTCATCTCCCTAGCACTGGGATGACAGCTTGCCCCCAGCTTTTTATACAAGTGTTAGAGATCAAAACTCTGGCCCTCACAGTTGCATGGCAAGGACTTTACCCTCTGAGCTATTTTTCTAGCTCCTTAATTCTTTTAAATTCATATTTAGGAAATATCTAGTTATTAATTTAAATTTCCTTATGTAAAATTTTATTTTGTTACTTTGTGCTTGTTTTTTTCTGCATAAAAATTTAATTGCCAAATTTCAAAATCAGATTACTACTGTGTGAAGTTGCAATTGACTCAAGTCATTTTTTTGTAGACATACCTAATGTATCAAGAAATTGCATTGGCTCCAATTTTAATACCTTTCTCCAGTTATCTGTGGTTACCAAACCCCAGGCAACCATTCTCTCTGCTTGATTCTGATAAAGTTTTCTGTTCTTCCTTCTTATTACCGCCTTCATTGATCCTTTCACTGTGATATTAGATGATGTCCTTTGCCTACTCAAATCCCTCCCATGGTTCCTTATTGCTTGCTAGATAAATAGCAGCTTCCAAAAGATCTGCCAAGTTGTAGGTGCATGGTCCTTGTACTTCTGATCATTGCACCCTCTGATTCTCCTTAGTATTTGCTCAGTAGTCATTGTCTTTCACATTATTACTAGCAATAGCTTTGGCTCAACTTGGGTAGAGGCCTGACTCTAAAGTTCATTTGTTTCTGTTTGGCACATTTTTTCCAGATTATTTTTGTTTTATTTTCCTTATATTCACATTTTGTGCAGAAATGGGTTCAATTGAGGGAGTTATTTCTTAAATTCACACCTCACTCCATGAACATGGTCACTTATTTATACTCCAAATCTTGCTTCTGGTATTGTGTTTAGCATATTGTCTAATTCAAATAGTAAAGATGTATTATTGTATTTTAGAAAATAAGTGGTAACTTTTTAAAATAAATAATATATCTCTATTATTTGTTATAGCATTAGCATGGTGCTCATTGTGGTGGGTATTTAATTCACTATTTCCTTGGCATTGTGAGAATGCTCCATGATTATATTTTGAATTATAGACAACTAAATAGATCGATAAATTAATAATTACTTTTGCATATGCATGGAGAAAACAGTTGCACCCAATACTAATAACTGTTTGTTTGTTGTTTAACAATTTGCACATTTTTTCTCTTTTAATATTATTTTACTATCTGGACAACACAGAATTCAAACTTTTGGTAAGATTAATCACATTCATAGTTTTAGATCTTCTAAGAAATACTTTAATACTCACCCAATATGAATACATGCTATACATTACACTGAGAAGGCTGTTGCCATTTAAACAATTCTCTGGTGTTCTTGTTTGTGGTATTGATTTCAGAAACGTAAGCTATACATCACTGAATACTTTATGCTTCTATGTAGAAAGTCATTTTCTTTTGAAAATGGTTACTGTAATAATGTAAACAATTTATTTCTGACTTTTGAAATCTGAAGATATATGTATATAAACATATATGTATACGCATTTTTTTCAAATCAGAAATGACTTTGACAATTTCCTTTAGAAATTTTATTTTACAATTATCCTTTTAAGAACTGATACCCATGGTTTAATTCAGACCTAGATTATGAATGGGTTTTCTAAGATAATCTATAATGTATGTGCAATGACTATTTGCTTGGCTATCTGACAGAACTAAGGGAGGTTTTGCAAGTAGTGTACCTTCTCCGAGGAGAGTTTGATTTCAGGGATACGTTAACATTCCTGGTTATTTTATTTTAATGTTACTTTTGCTTCTTGGGTTTTTGTTTTTCTTTTAAATACAACGCTGGAAATTAAAGCTTTTCCCCTAACTTTTTGAATCTATAGTGACAGTTAATAGAACCTTATAAGTTAACAGAATCTTATAGTTACTTTAGTACCCACACTGCCCTTGTATTCTTTGTGTGAATTCTGTATCATGTCTTTCTTCCTTTTGTTTTTCATCCTTTTTCTTCTCTACAATTTCCAAATGATTCTCAGTTATTTGTAGTTAAAAAAATAGGAAAATTTATTTACTTTGTCAGCCACTGCTAGTGTGTTTTTCTCTATTTTTTAAATTAGTTTTGATACATGTTTTTCATTCCTCTATCCATTGGAATTTTTAATCTTTCAATGCTTGGTGACTAAACCATTAATATTTATTCTTTCATTTTTGTTATCATCTGTGTTTACAGAATACACATTTCTCTTGACCAAACTCCAAGCTAGAATCACAGATGTTAGGTGGTGAGTCACCACTGATTTGCAGTGCAGGAATCATCGTTTGTCTTATTAGGCACAGATTGAACATTCTTTTTTTTTTTTTGGTTTTTCGAGACAGGGTTTCTCTGTGTAGCTTTGCGCCTTTCCTGGAGCTCACTTGGTAGCCCAGGCTGACCTCGAACTCACAGAGATCTGCCTGGCTCTGCCTCCCAAGTGCTGGGATTAAAGGCGTGTGCCACCAACGCCCAGCTAGATTGAACATTCTTATCCAGCTGTTTCTGTCAGTCATCATCCACTGAATAAAACTATTCACCAAGTCATTTCACATTTCACACTATAACCTACTGAGTACTTACAGCAGAAATTCTCTGCCACAAGTAGAAGAGAAAATTAGAAAATCCTTGTCCAATTTACATTATTAGTTATATCTTCAAATTATTGTTGCTTATTAGAACTTTCCTTGGTACCTTTTCACACTCATAATAATATCTGTGCCTTTCAAAATTTTTCATTGGCACCTACTTTGGATTATCAAGTTGTGATTTAATTAGAAATACAGTAATTGATGTTAATGTGAATATAAAGTTGTTTCCTGCTTATCCATTCTTCTCCTAAAATATTTGTATTGAGTTACTTGTGAATAACATTGACTATTGATTATTTCACTTAAACACATAAAACAGAGAACAGTTTACTAAATCACTTATTTAGAAGAGAGGTGAGTAAACGTGGCCCAGAAATTGTGGGAGTGGCCAACCAATGACTGCTCCAAGTTGAGACCTACAGCACAAGAGGGCGCCCACCCCTGATACTTCCTGAAGTGTCAGGACCCAGGGGCTAGCCATGAAATTATTCCTAAGGATATTCTGCTGTACTCACAGATTGGTGCATAGCCCAATTGTTATCAGAGAGGCTTCATCCAGCAATGGGTGTAAACAGATGCAGAGACCCACAGACAAACATTAGACAGATCTTGGGGAATCCTGCAGAAAAGGAAGAGCAACGATTGTAGGAGCCAGAGGGGTCAAGGACATCACAAGAAATCCAACAAAATCAACTAATCTGGTCTCATAGGGCCTCACTGAGACTGAACCTACAATTAGGAGCCTGTAAGGGACTGACCTAGGCCCTTTGCATAAATGTTACAGTTGTGTAACTTGATCTTCTTGTATGACTCCTAACAGTGGGAGTGGGGGCTGTCTCTGACTGTTTTTCTTGCTTTTTGTACACTTTTCCTCATACTGGGTTGCCTTATCCAGCATTAATAGGAAAGGAGGTGCCTAGTCTTACTGCAAGTTGATAAGCCATGTTTGGTTGATATCCACAGGAGGCCTGCCCTTTTTAAAAGAGAAACAGAGGAGGAGTGGAACTCCATGAAAACATTTAAAAAGATTGAGGGATGGGATGGGAGGGGAGGCTGGAGGGTGGAAGGAGGGGAGAGGGGAATCTTTGATTGGTGTGTAAAATTAATGAAAAATTTTGTTAATAAAAATGTAGTAAAAAAAAAAAAGATTGGGTTTTCTAATTGACAAGGAAACAAGAAAACTCGAGTGACTTATGGTTTCTTCCACATTGCACTATGCCTCTCCTAAGAGAGATGCTCACACTGCAGAGTCATTGAATAGGAGAAGCAGAGAAAAACAAATGGAAGTATAAATGATCAATAGCTTCCTCAGAATTGAAATCTAAAATGGAATGTAGAGATATGGTGTTTCATACATCAAAATTATTCAGGTAGTCCTAATTAAAAAAAAAAAAAAAACAACTTTGAACTGCTTTAAACTTAATGGGAGAAAAGATTCAATCTTTCCTGAAGCAGAGTTTCCATCTTTAGTAAGATGGCATCCCTTTAACAAACAGACAAACCAACAAACACACAACAAAACAAAGAAAAGACAACACAGCCTGTCTGATTTTCAGCAATAAACTCAGAATTTGGTTTTAGGATCAGAAGAAAGAAAATTGTTCTTCTTTTTGCTGTTACAACTTAATTTTTGTATTATTTTATGACTTGGGTTTTGATATATGTACTTTTTATCAGTGAATTCTCATTTGAAAGGATATGCTGAACGTGGACTACATAGTAGGTCTGAAGGTTTCAAGTCAGACTTTGCTACTAAAAAGACAAATACATAAACAATTATATATCCACCTCACATTTTAGTAGATACATTTAATGAGGAGTTAATCTTAACTTACATGTTATGGACAAGGGGTTGCATTGCACAGATTGATTATTGTGCTGTCTATTTCTCCTGCTTCAATTTCACATTACTCCTTCAGTGTTCCTAGAGGTCTAATGAGGATAAAGGTCTTGAATGAAGTGAGAATCGATATAAAATCAGGGCGTTTTCCCAGAAAAGCTGGGCACTTATGAAATCAACACTTAAGTGAATCATTTCTCTTTGGATACTTAAATGTTTTACAAAGGATCTTGAATAATAGAGTCTGTAATGACTTGACTTATCAAAAGGTGACACAAAATTTACAAACTATTTTCGTAATGTTCCTCTTCCTCATCTTCTTCTCCTCCTCCTCCCTCTTCTCCTTCTCCTCTTCCCTCCCTTCTCCTCCTCCTCTTTCTTCTCTCTTTCTTTCTCTCAAGGAGGGAACCAAACTCATATCTTCCCTAAGAGCAGAATGCAGTCTTAAATTGCTTAGCCATCAATCCAGCTCTCATAATACTTTTTCAGCACCTTGAACCCATTAGATTTTATATGTTCTCAGAGTGTGAACAACCCGAAGCACAATGAGACCAGTTGGTTCCTTCCTGCACAGCTGTCAGCTCTGCACTGCTCACTTGGTAGTATGAACTTAGCTAGGTCACACACAGTCCACCATCTGCCACATCTGCTGGGTAAACCCTGTCACACCTTCTTCACTCAAGACTTGTATTCTTCCAGTGATAGCTTCCCTGAACACTCTTCTGAAGCACTTTAAATTTCACCTGCACATTAACCTGTACTTTAGTGGTGGAGGCATATACCTAGCTTTATGATCTTAGTCAAAAACAAACAACTGTAAGTCAATAGAGGGTTACACAGAAACTCATATCCCTATTTGTATGTAAACCTGTGGCCAATCACTTTATAAAAACAAAACTGTATTTTCCATAATTTCCCAGAGACTAAATTTAGAAACTTAATTCCATCTGTGACTGATTTTTTATGCCTGCAAGAAACTGTGAAATGAAGTATAAAATTGGATAAATTTTAATGTCCCTTGTACCTTTTAACATTCTAAACTCAACTAGTTTCCACATTGTTATAAGGCCAAAACCATTCTGAGAGTATGTATGTAATGTATAGAGACTGGCCAGAGTGCAGAGGAAAATACTCTGACATTTATAATGCTATAATTGGTAATTGCAGCTATCTTAAATGGGATTATGTGAGGATATTCACTTTTCACATCTAATAATCCTGGAAGTAATAGAGAGCAAAGTAGAAGTAAACTCTGCTTTGCAGTCCTTGATCTAATTGGGAGCACCAGGACTCTCCATACCCTCTCAGAGTGCAGGACTTCTCATACCCAAGGGCTTGTGAGAGATAGCCTATGTACACAGTTCCAAAGCCTGAGCCATTGCCATCACATTAAATCCAGTAAAGAAAAATGAAAGATTCAGATAAAAACATCTGTGTGTCCTTGGTTGACCCCAGTAAAATTAGAAATAAAACTAAGTTACAAATGGAAATTCAGTATAGTTACAATTTATTAGGAAAGGTGTAAGTAATTATCTGAAATTCAATTACAAGGTATTTGACCAAGTAGCCTAAGGTAATTTTCATGATTCCTAGGTTAGGAGCAGAAATAGGATACCTTTATTACTAATCAGTTCTATGAAAAAAAAAAGCCATAGCCCACACCTTCCTGAATCATGAGGCAATGGCTTCAACCTGTTCTCATGAGTGTGATCAACAGATTCATCAAAAGTAGCAGGGAAGTGGTAGAAGGGCCAAACCTGATCTCACTGAAGGTTATTGGATGTAAATTCATTGATGGGACCATTCTAGGAAAGAGAGTTGTGCTTCATTTTATTATCACTGTATGTCAGCCACAAAGGCTGCAGTCAGAAGTAGGGAAAGGAAGAGGTATGTTCCTGGGATCCTCTCGATTTCTGTGGAAAACCAAAATCTCTCCTGTAAACCTCAAACGTTCCTGCAAGCAGCAAGTTCTAGGTGCAAGAAGCAAAATCTGGCAG
>CABHPH010154525.1:0-23895 GCA_902168325.1 Peromyscus nudipes | reverse complement strand
AGGAAGGAAGGAAGGAAGGAAGGAAGGAAGGAAGGAAGGAAGAAAGAAAGAAAATTTCATCAGATAAGATATCTACACAGAAATCAACCTTATTTGGATTTTCAAGTCAGTACAGGGAAGATAGTGTAGAACAGGCTTGGAAAGTCCCTGCTATGAAAGAGAAAGAAGAAAATTAAGAGATGAGTAGAAAAAACAAAGACCATCTACATTCCTATTTGGTCATACTAAAAGGTAGCTAAACTTTCTCTTGTTTTTATAGCACAGATAGTCTTATATCTGGGGGAAAGTGGATCACTGTAGTCAGATGTCCATTGCCTTACAATGATGATTGCCTTTAAAAATGATCATGCTGTCCTTTTTAAAAGAAACTGTGGGACTGCCAAGATGACAAGAGTTTTGCCTGTTTTGTTGGTTGTAGTGACTGTTTTGTTCTTCTTTTTGTTTTTTTTTCAATTCTCCATCTCAAAGGATATCAACTAAAACTTCATTTTTCTGTAATGTGAAAATAAATGAATTGTGAAATTTTAAAACAATATTTCAAGTTTTGTTTCATTTTCTCAATTCCTTTGTGTAAAGGTAATTACAAGAAAATAGTTAGATTGCCCATATAATTAAATGGGTGAATTTTTAAATTACAGAAAGAGATGTGAGGTATGTATTGGTTAATAAGAACCCAAATTCCTAATCCTTACCATTAATTATAACAATATACATTCAGCTATTCTTTAAATGTCTGAAAACATTTAATTTAATACAACTATGCTGGCAGGTTGCATATGACCCCTGGTTGTTGCCATCATAACAACAGTAGAGTGAGCAGGTACAATAGATACTGTGTCTCCCACAGAGTGTACACCTTTTACATTGTGGCTCTTTATGGAAACAACTAACCTCTGCCAGGACCATAAGGCATGGATTTGCTTCCCGTGGAAAATTCTTCAATTGTAATAAATAAAGCAGAGAGAGAAAACATCCTATTAATTTTTGCAATATCACTTCTAAATATCTATATATTAATTTGTGTATATTCTGTTATTCTCACATTGGGCAATAAGCTCAAATAGCCAACATTGTTATGAGCCAAGATATTAATTATATCACATTTTACATAATGGAGACTTGGAAGCAGTTTAACTGTTCAACAATGTAGAAATTCCTCAGAATGCAAGATAGTTAATTTTATAGTCATTAATTCCATGTTTGCCAAAATAAGTTTATAGCAACATAGAATGCTGACTTTGTGTTATAGTACAAAAAGTGAAGAAACGGTCCTAAAATACTTTTATTGAAAGGAATACTCAAAGACAGAGAAGTAGCATGTAAACTAAAGTATAACAAGTGGTCTCGATTTCTCAGGAATTTGTACAGATAGTTTTGCTTCCAATCTGTTGCTTTTCCTTTTTATGATCATAAGAATGCTCACAAATAAAAAAATAAATATATGCTTTTAAAAATAACTAATACATTAGAAATATTAAGCTCTTGTCTCAAATACATAAAGAATTAATATCCAAATATATATAAAGAAATCAAGAAACTAGATATCAACATACCAGAAAATCCAATTGAAAACTGGGGTATATGTTGTAGAATATTATTTTGAGGTTTGTTACATTTGTTTATGTTGTGAATCATTTGTTTAATGATGCAAAGATGTGTTGCATTCTTTTTATTTTGCATTTGTTTAACACTATGAAGCTGTGCTACTTGCCTGTCTAAAACACCTGATGGTCTAATAAAGAGCTGACCCATAAATAGCAAGGCAGAATAAAAGATAGGTAGAGCTGGCAGGCAGAGAGAATAAATAGAAGGAGAAACCTGGGAGAAAAAAAAAAAAGAACAAGAGATCGAGGAGGACATCAGGGGCCAGCCACCCAGCCACACAGCCAGCCACGGAGTATGAATGAAAAAAGTTATATAGAAGTAAGAAAAGGAAAAAAGCCCAGAGGCAAAAGGTAGATGGGATAATTTAAAGTTAAGAAAAGCTGGCAAGAGATAAGCCAAGCTAAGGTCAGGCATTTATATTTAAGAACAAGCCCCAGTGTATGATTTATTTGGGAGCTGGGTGGCAGCCCCCCCCAAAAGAGTGAAAACAATCAACGATATTTTTGGGTTCCAACATAGGGTCAATAGAAGGCTGAACAACAGGTGTAGACCTAAACAGAGAATTATCATTAGAGGAATCTGAATTGACTGAGAAACAAAGAAAGGTTCAGCATCCTTAGTCATCAAGGAAATGCAAATCAAAACTACTTTGAGATTCCACCTTACACTATTAGAATGGCTAAGAACAAAAACACAAATGACAGCTCATGCTGGCAAGGGTATGAAGCAAGGAGAACACTCCTCCATTGCTGATGGAAATTCAAGCTGGTACAGCCACTATGGAAATCAATAAGGCATTTCCTCAGAAAATTGGGAATTGATCTACCTCAAGATCCAGCTATATCATTTTGGGGAACACTTGCTCATTTATGTTCATAGCAACATTATTCATAATAGCCAGAAACTGGAAGCAGCCTGGCTGTCCCTCAACAGAAGAATGGATAAAGAAAATGTGGTCCATTTACAATTACTCAACTGTTAAAAAAAGTGATCACGAATTGACAGGCAAATGGACCAAACTAGAAACATATCATGCTGAGTGAGGTGACCCAGACCCAGAAAGACACACATGATAGGTACTCACTTATAAGTAGCTGTAAAGTAATGGATAATCACACTGCAGTCCATAGATCCAGAGAAGTTAAATAAAAAGGAGTGGTATGGAGAGACTCATTGGTCTCCAAGGGAAAAGGAAATAGAAAAGATTTTGTGGGTATGATGGGGGCAGGTATGATGGAAACAGGAGACATCAGGGGTGGCCTGGAGGGACAGAGAGAGACAATACTGGGAAAAATTAGTGAAATGGGTGGACATTTAGCAGGTGATAGGAAAACCTAGTGTTGTGGAAACTTCCTGGAACCTATGAAGTTGTCCCTAGTGAGGACTCCTAGTAAAGGAGAACAAGGAGACTGAACTAGCCAACTTCTGTAACCAGGGAAGACTTCCAGTGGTGGGACTGGGACACCAACCCAGCCACAAAATCTATCACTCACAGCCTGCTGTGCCTGTAAGATATGCTAGCGCAATGGTTGCTGAGTGCTTGTGGGAGCAATGACTGGTCTAACCTGAGATCCATACCACTACAGGGAGCGCATGCGATACATTGCCTAGATGGTCAGGATTGAAAGCTGAATGACTCCGAGACCAAGCAATTTGTGCCTAACCCAGTCCTCAGAGAGACTTCCTCCAGCTGCAAATGGGAACAGATATAGAGACCCACAGTCAAACATTAGGCAGAGCTCAGGGAACTCTGCCGAAGAGGGGAAGGATTGTAGGCACTAGAGGGGTCTCAAGAGAACACAGAACACAGAATCAACTAAGCAGGGTGCATTGCGACTCACGGAGACTCTAGCAACAACCACAGAACTCGCATGTGTCTGTGCTAAGCCTTCTGATTACAAGCAGAGGTTGTTTAGCTTGGCTTTTTGTTGTTGTTGTTGGTGGTCTCTTAACAAAGGGAGTGGGGTTGTTTCTGACTCTTGATGCTCCAGGAACCTTTTTCCATCTACTGGGTTGCCATTCCAGCCCTGATACAAGGGTTTCTATTTAGTCTATCATCATCATCATTATCATCATCATCATCATCATCATCATCATCATCATCATTTATTTTACATCCTAACCTCAGTTTCCCCTCCCTGCTCTCCTCCCTTTCCCTTCTCCTGCCTCCCCTCTGCCTCATCCTAATCACTCTTCCTATGTTTCTGTTCAGAAAGAGGCCTGTCCTGCCCCCCATGACTGTCAACAAAGCATGACACATCAAATTGAGGTAGGATTAAGCCTCTACGTTTTGTGCCTAGTGTTATTGCATCTTATTATGCAGAGTTTTGTTGATATCCCTGGGAGGCTTGTTCTTTTCTGAAGGGACACAGGGGCAGCTAATCTGGCGGGGGGAAAGCTTGGTGGGTACATTGGGAAGAGAGGAGGGATGGGAGGTGTCTGTTAGGATGTATTGTATGAAAAAAATAGTACATTAGACATATTAAGAGATGGAATAAAGATAAATAAACACATCATTGCACAAATCTAATACATTAAAAATATTAAGAGATGGTGTGTGCATTTGTTCCCAATCAATCTTGCACACATTTCTTCTTATTGGAAATGAATCCTTTCAAGAATTTCTCAGAGCACGTTGTAGCAAGATTGCCCATGATCCTGTTTCCAGTACTGAATTCTTCCATGCCCCATTGATGGTGTCTGGGTTTTCTTTATTCTTTAATTGTGTTACTGGAGTACATGGAAAAGTATATGTTGAGATATCTTTTGATTGAGTACATAGGAAAAGTATATCTAACTGGCAGAGCTCTCACAGATTTCCCTTCAAGCACAAATAGATTATTACAATGTATGACATACCTTGACATACAGGTAGCCATTCTTAAATCTTATAATCTTACATCTTTTCACCAGCAGCGCATACATATTTGACCATTTTGCATTGGTCTAGAAGACTTTTTGCTATGAACTGATTGAAATCTGTACTTATGAAATGTACTTTGACAGCACCTTTACCCCTTGGTATTTTGATGGATTTCTGGGGGAAGCAAAATGGACAGTTTGCACAAGGAATAAAAAAAATTTGCTCTGTAATTCAATTTTCTATATGAAAATATCAAAGTGAAATTACATTTACTTGATATTCTTAGGCTGAAGCTATTGGGTGCATTTTCTTACTGTAATGACATTTATGGGTCATAGACAGACAGCCATGGAATAAAGTGTAAACTCTGTTATATGACATTTAAAATCTGGATCCAACTTAACTATAATTTTATATAAGAGTCATTGTAGCGCAGGAATAAAATTTATGTACAGCTGAAGTTCTTTTTTCATGCTTAGAAAAATACTACTTTTATGAATTGTTTAATTTAATTAACTCATTACATATATAACATATATTGGATGTCATATAATTATTACATATTGAAGTGAACAGAAAGTGAGAAGAGATTTTCGATATAACATTAATAAAATACTTATTCTTGTTCTATTAACTGGTCTTAGCCTGTGCATATTTTTCTATAAGCTTTTGCAAATATTTCCGGTTATAATCATTGATCAAATGTAGTTTTTATAAGAACTGTAAAACTAACTTTACCAAGTGGTTGATTCTCTCCATCACTCACAACTCTAGTATCTTTTCAGTACTTTTCTAGAGTTTTTTTTTTTTTTTTCTTTTTTTGTAAGCCATAAGAGGGAAATGCAACCTGTGAGTATCTGGTAACTGTTTCTCTCCTCTGAAGGTTCAATTTGCTTTCTAATTTGTCTGAGATGAAAACAGGCTTGATTTCCAAACAGTTGATACTCATTAGGTGTTTCCAGTCTAGTCTCCATGCAACCACAGCTGTCAGTCAACAGAGACTGTACTGATGTTTTTTTTTTTTCAATCATTCTTATAAAAAAGAAATCTTAAATGCATCTTATTTTCTCAAAGACCATGATTTTTCAGAAATTCTTCAGTTTTGGATAATTTTATTCTACCTGGCTCAAAACTAACACCATTTTCCCCAGTCTTTTTCTCATTTCTGTCTTTGTGAAGGTTAAGTATATTTAAATTCATGATTCTAATATTTCCTATATATGAAGTTTCCCTTAGATGGTTCCTTTGTCGGTCCCTTGACAGCGATGCAGTGGTGTTAATGGGAGACAACTAGATCATTACAACTTCAACCTTAATGGATTAATCCATTGCCAAGTTCATAGTGGAATGCTTTATTAGGAAGAGTTTAGTTGGAAGAAGAAATTCTGTGGAATCTGCCTCCCCCCCTCCCTTATCGTTGATGATAATTCTCTTTTCTCTGCCCAATCATTCCATCATGTGTTTCTGCTTTATCACAGGCTAAAATGCAATGGATACATCTGACTACCTGTTGTAACTTCTGATATTCTGAGCAAAAATAAACATGTTCTCCCCTGAGTTGTTTACGTAAGGTATTTTTATCCAATTGACAAAAGGCTAACCGAAACCTTATTTTCTTTTTTTTTTTTTTTTTGGTTTTTCGAGACAAGATTTCTCTGTGTAGGTTTGCGCCTATTCCTGGAGCTCACTTGGTAGCCCAGGCTGGCCTCGAACTCACAGAGATCCGCCTGGCTCTGCCTCCCGAGTGCTGGGATTAAAGGCGTGCGCCACCAACGCCCGGCTTTTTTTAAAACTTTTTTTTTTTTTCATGAATGACGATTACGTCATTCGGATGGAACCGGCGGTCGCGGGAATCGAACTCGCCACCTCGGCCGCCGCGGGCGGGCGCCTGTCCTCAGAGCCACCTCTCCGGGTCGCTCCGAAATCTTATTTTCAAATTGTAAGGATCATCTCCTTGTATTTATTTACAACTATAGTTACATTTGTATAAGCCAGGAAAATTTTCATTGAACTTAGTAATATCTAAAGTACCTAGTGAAAATGTACTCAAATGATAATCTCATGGTGTAAATGTGGGTAAAGAATGCTTAATAACAGTTTGTTATGCAAATACTCAAGAAGTAGCATTAGGTAATTATGATTTTAACTTAATTAATTAAGTCCATTGATAATTAATTATGAATTACATAAAACACAATTTAATTAATTATGATTTTAAATTAATGAAATAATTATGATTAATTTAATTTAATAATAATTTAAGTAACATAGGTGGTGTTAGGTTGAATCTACATGAACACAACATATTGGTGCATGCATTTTTATAAGTAAAGATAAATTCTCTCCTTTTTAAATAAACTCACATACTAAACATATTTTGAAGCTAGTAGTTACTCTTTAGATCAGTAGACAGGTTTTTTTGTTTGATGCTTTTACTACTACTACTACTACTACTACTAATAATAATAATAATAATAATAATAATAATAATAATGACAGAATTTCCTTCTTTTTCAGAATGATTACAAGACAAATAATCAGAGATGACTCAAGCTACACTATGGTTATTTCTTTAGTGAGAATAGAGGGGCACAGTCTGAGTTTCATTTCTGTTTCTATGATAAAGTTCTCTGAAAGATGCAATTTAAGGGGTAAATATTAATTTTTTTCCACTCCACGCAATTGGTATACCTCACCATGATCGCAAGATGACTGCAGTAGAAACTGGATAAACTTGGTTACATTGTGTAATCAGTCAGGAAACAAAAAATGAATGCATGTTTATACTCTTTGATGTCACATATGTATGCATTTTTGAAGAAAGTAAATATATTTAATTACATAAAATAAGTATAACTTAATGCCATGAAGTTTGAGTCTTTAAAACGCTAGTTCATTTTTATAAACAATTAAAGTAGCACAATTAGTCAAGACTTGTTGGGGTCTGACCTTGACAGTATGAGTAAAGAGAGACCCACCTTCAGAGAAGATGATTATATATAAACAAGCCATAGCTATAAAATGCAATTACCAGTGAGAATTTTTTGTGCTACAAATATCCCAGGATATTTATGAAAACATTGAGTGAGTAAATAGAAGAAAGATAAAACTGATCAAAGGAATCATGTAATATTTTCTGTATTTGGAGCATGGTCATTATTTATATGCAAATTAGAAATGATCTATTATGAGAAAATTGGCAGTCAATCAAGAATGTATAATAATATTTCTACAAGATTATTGTGCCATCACCCCATAACAATTATTACTGTGTCTAATATCCTTTGGGACTCTTTTTAAACACTTCGAAATTAGTTACTAAACATTTCTAAATTGAGTTCAAACAGTTCAACTAAAAAGTATTCCCTAATTTATATTCATTCCAGAATTTTTTAAATCCACATTGTTTACTGCAGCTCAGCAGAGATTCATGTATATGCTTGGAGGATAACATAAACACATTCAATAAGAAGATAATAAAACACAGTTGAATATGCATCCTGTCTCTGTAAATGTTCAAGGAAGAAAGTAGGTATGTAAATTACATCTTGTCAAGTTAAATCTAAAGGAATTAAAATGGAAATATAATATTCCTATTGAAGAAAATGTTCAGATGTGGTAGCGTAACTCAGTTTGTAGAGTGCTTGTCTACCACACATGAAGCCCTGGGTTCCATTCCCAGCACCATCTAAACCAGACCTGGTGTTACATGCCTATAAGGCAACACTGAGGATTTAGGGGAACAAGGGTTGTAAATCCAATGTCATTCTCTACTACACATCAAATCTGTAGTCAGTCTGGTTTACATTAGACCTGGTCTCACAGAACGAATAGGAGAAATAAATCGGAATTTTAAATACAAGTCTGGATAAAGTTGCAATGACTGTCACAGATGTCTCATTATTTTCATTCTTGAAAGCTTGGTGTGCTTTTGTAGAATAAGGTTGTCTTAAAACTATCCCAATGCAGGCAAATCAGTATTTCTCAGAAAGCAATACTATGATAAGATCTTTGAATGTAGTTTGGTGTGTGTGTAGGGGGGAGGGTCTCCTTTCATGTACCTAATGTATGTAGGCAGTATGCCTTTCCCCAAAGAGTGAATTGCTTGAAGTGTTATCAAACATCGTCTCATAAGGATTGGCAGTTGTGGCCTTCCTGACTATTTCCAAAATTTGCAAATGCATTAGTACAACTCTTCCATAGTCTTCTTTCTTTTCTTTCTTTCTCTCTCTCCCTCTCTCTCTCATCTCCCCATTGTGTATTTGTTTGTATATATAAATATATATCATGTGTATGGGTTCCTGTGGAGCCAAGAAGACAACATGAAATTCTCTGGAGTTGTAGTTACAGAAAGTTGTTTGGCCCAGGACACAAGTACTGTGAACCAAATTCATGAATAGAATTCAGGTCCTCTGAAAGAGTAGGGAATGCTCTTAACTGCTACACCATCACTCAGGCATCTCTTCTTTTCTTTTCTGATTCCTTAAAGCCTCTTAATTTCAGTTTCAACTTTGAGAACCATATTTGCTAAACATAGTGGCAAACTGTGCCATTAGAGTCAAAGTGCTCCGTGCTTTGTCTTATGGAACTGTTTGAAATTCAAAGAGAATACGACTGCTACACTATACTTGATTTCTTCTAAAGAATGATTCTTCTTTGGTCCAGTGCAAGTTTCTATGGAAAATCATCAGAAGGGGTCTGGTGATCCAAGAGTCCATGTTTGTGTGAAGTGTGTCTGCCACATAGATAGTTTATCAATGACACTTGATGTACATTTTCATTTCCTTTTGTTTTATTATTGTGTTGTCCTTTGCAACAATAGATTACACCTTTAGATTCCCACCAAAGTCTATGTTTATTTTATTGCTCAGTGTGACTATTCAATCTAATTTTTTAATTGGTCCCCGGGTCTTTGCCTGGCACAAGAAAAATACAGGCTAGTCTCTAATGTCCTAAAAGAGCTTGTGCAAGTAAATGGAAGAATTCAATTGTCCATAGAAAGCAGATGGAGTCTACCATTTTCAACTGGCCCTTCCCTGAGGCACAAAAAACATTTCTTTGTAAAAGCATAATGAGCTAGAAAAAAGGAATAGCAAGAGAACAACTATATAAATAAGAGAATACTTTTATATTTCGTAATCCCCAAATATTAGAATTTAGTTTTAGTTATGAGGAAAGAAATGGCACTATAAGTATTACAGATCATATGATATGTATTGAGAACTAAGGAAAGAAATGACTGTCTCAACTTGGAGTAGTGCCCAAAGCTTATAGTTCTAGCACTTGAAAGACTGAGGCAAGTAGACTATGTGGATTCAGGCCAGCCTGGGCTAAAGAGCAAAATTCTGTCTGAGATAAAGAAATCAACTAAGGTACAGGGGTATTTCAAGCAAATACTTTTTAAACTTTCAGAATCTGAGTTGAGTTTCTCAATCTGAAAAACTTAAAAAATGGACTTGAAATGTTAGTTAAGTTTCAAACTTAATGTTAAAATATAGCACATTAACCAATTATCTTTATCTTATCTTTAGTGTATACTGTTTCTGGACATCTGAGTTTCTGGCTTGTTAAGTAAAAGTAATTTTCAGTTTCTAAAGTATTTTTACTTATGACACCAAATATAATTATTATTTGTTTTAAGATTATACTTTTGGAAGGCTTATTTATATATATTTGAAAAGGGAGAAATTATTTAAAATATTTGGTAGTATATTAGGATGCAAAAATCAGTAGGTCTCCACATACAAATGACATGTGTACAGAGGGAGAAATCCAGGAAAAAACACCTTTTACAATAGCAACAAGTAATATAAAATATCTTGGTGCCACTCTAAGAAAGTAAAGGTCTTGCATAATTAAAAACTTCAAGTCTTTGAAGAAAGAAATTGAAAAAGGTATTAGAAGATGGAAAGATCTCCCATGCTCATGGACCAGTAGGTAGGATTAATACAGTAAAATTGTCCATCCTACCAAAAGCAATTTATAGATTCAAGACAATTCCCACCAAAATTCTAACAACTTTTTCATAGACCATGAAAGGACAATTCTCAACTTAAATTGGAAGCAAATAAATAAATTAAAACAAGCAAGCAAACAAATAGATGAAACCCAACCCAAGGTAGTTATGACAATCCTAAAAAATAAAACATCTTCTGGAGGTATCACCATTCTCAATTTCTAGTTGCACTACAGAGCTATACTAATAAAAACTACATGATATTGAAAGAAAATCAAACACATTGATCAATGGAATCCAACAAAGAACCCAATATAAATCCACACATCCATGAATACCTGATTTTTGATATAGAAGTCAGAAATACACACTGAAAAAGAGAAACACAAATTAGAAAAAAGACAGTGTCTTCAGCAAATGATGCTAGCAACTGGATGTTTACATGTAGAAGAATGCAAATGGATCCCTACTTATCACCTTGCCCAAAACTTAACTCCAAATAGATCGAGGACCTTAACATAAAACCACATACATTAAATCAAATAGAAGAGAATGTGGGGGATAACTTTGAATTCATTGCCATAGGAGAAGACGTTCAAACTAGACTAGACTAGACTAGATTAGACTAGACTAGGCTAGACTAGGCTAGACTAGACTAGACTAGACTAGACTAGACTAGACTAGACTAGACTAGAATAGAATAGAATAGAATAGAATAGATTTTCTGGGTTGACTTGGTACAGGAGGGACAGGAAGAAGAGGATCAGTTGGGGAGAGGGAGGAGGAGGGGAGATGGGAGGAGGGAAAGAACTCAGTGAGAAATAGCTAGAATAGAGAGACATTTCAGGAGTGGTATGAAAACCCAGTGCAATGGACACTTCCTTTAATCCATTAAGCCATTCATAATTAAGTCTCCAAGTAATGAAGGAGACAGAGTCCCAATTGGGCATCTCTTGTCACAAAGAGCAGGCTTCGAATACCAGAACTGGGTTACAGCCTATTGAGTTATTGGCCAAAGGGATCCCATAGAAATCCCAAACAATGCAGGCTGTTGACAGGAAAATAGGTTGCTCTCCACAAACTGACATCAAGGCCCCATTGCTGAAGACAACAGCCACACAACCCACTAAAGTAGTTGAGCTGGTACCTACATAGAACCTTCACCCACACATTCTAGTGTTTTTGGTATGGGAAGATCCTTTGCAGACTACCAAAAGAGGAATGTAAGCACTAACCTAGTTACAAAACCCTTGATCTACAATCTTTCCTGCCTATAAAATATGCTAGGGTAATGGTAGCACAAAGCTTGTGGAAGGAACCAACAATTACTCAATTTGACTTATGGCCCACTCCACAAGATGGAATCTGTATGTGATACTGCATGGGTGCCCAAGAGTCGGAGACTAGATAACCCAGATACCTAGGATAAAACCAAATACTACTGGATCAAAAAAAAAGTAACAATATAATGATTCTTAATGATATTGTGCTATACTCATAATTCAGTGTTTTAAATAAATAAATTCAATTATTTAGCCATCGTCAATGAAGTTTCCTCTTGCACCATATGGTAACAAATGCAGGGACCCACAGGCAGAAAATATACAAATATAATATAGAAAGACCTTGGAACATACAGCTCTGAATGCCTTAATCAAATCCCTCTCCTCAGAGATCAGGGAACCCTGGAGAAGGAAATGCAGAAAGAGTGTCAGAGCCAGAGGAGGTGGAGAACACCAGGATGACAAGGCCCTCTAAATCAACTGAGCATACACACATATATATGACTATGTACTTTTCTAAATTCTGGGATCCACAAATAATAGTGAACATATTTGTCATTTTATTTTCTTGGGTTTTTTTTTATAAATACTGCACTGCACTGATTGTACAGTAGTTTTTTTAATATTTAATGATTGAGTTTTATGTGCATTGGTGTTTGGTCTGCACATGTGTCTGTGTGAGGGTGTTGGATTACCCGGAACTGGAGTTACAGGCAGGTTGAGCTGCCATGTGGGTGCTGGGAATTAAACCCTGATCCTCTGGAAGAGCAGCTCGTGCTCTTAACAGCTGACTCATCTCTCCAAGCCCTTTGCACAATAATTTTTTTTCATATTTGGCATTTTAAGTTAGACTTCCTTTGCATAACATCTTCAGCTGAATCCATTTTCCTGCAATTAGCATAAAATGTATGCTTTTTTATGTAGGAATAGAGTTCCACACTTCTGCTACCCTTTCTTCTGTTGATGGGCACCTGTTCTAACTACATAACTTGTTGGCAGTGCTGCAGTCTCTACAGATGTGAAAATATGTCTGTGGTGTGTTGATCTAGAGGCCCATTAGTACATACCCAGAAAGAGCATAGCTAGGTTCTTCATGCCTCTTCATGCAGTCTTCTTATCAGCATTTACCTTTCATTGTTTTATTTTCATTATTTTTTAAATTTATTTAAATGTTATGTGTATGTAGATGTGTGTGCACATGCCTGCAGCAGGTAGAAAAGGGCCTCAAATCCACTGGACCTGTAATTACAGGGGTTCGGAAGTCACCAGATGTGAAAAACTGGGGATGGAACCCCAGCCTTCTGCAAACGCAGCAAGCTTTAACCACAGAATCGTCCCTCTACACCCAGTTATTGGTTTTCTTAATGCTGGTCTTTCTGACTGTGGTAAGACATAACTTCAGTAGTATTTTAACTTATATTTCCCTGATGTATAAGAACAGTCTTGTACATGTTTATTGATTCCCAAATCTTAAAATTAAACAAGAATGTGTGTGTGGTATATGTGCATATCCCTAAGGGTCTGTGTATAATCAGATGTTAGTATGTGTGCGTGTGTGTGGTTGCATGTGTATCCCATGTTCAACTTTGAGTATTATCCTTCATTGCTCTTGTCCACAATATTTAAAACAGTATCCACCTGCCTCGAGCTTCCCAGCAATGGGGCACATATCATATGCCAAGTTTGCACAGGAGTTCATACAAAGGTATTTGGGAACTAGATTCAGGACTGCGTGCTTAAAAGAGTTTACATTACCAACTGAGAATTTTTTCCTAGTCCTTATTTCCAAACCTTGATACTTCTGGTTTAGCTAATTTATTATTGCATTATCACTTCTGGCAAATAGATTTCAATTTATTGCGGTTAAAAAAAATGAGCATGCATAAGGGATATTTTAGCATGTCAAAAATTAAAGTTTTGTTTTTAAAATACTTTTATGAAATTAAAATATAATTTTGTAATTTTCTCCCTTTCATTTCTGCCCGCCCCCTCCCTTGTATCCTCCTCACTCTATTGCAGATCCATTTTCTTAGCCGACTCATCTCTCAGAAGAATAAGTAGTGAAACTATTAACAATGTTTTTAAAAATATATTGTGAATCTTTCCCATCTTCTGGTACTCACAAATTAATATAAATTGCAGTAAAAAGAAAGCCTGTTTTATGCCCTCATACTCTGTTTTTGACTATTTAAACATATCCTTTCTTCTGAGTATTTTACAAGAAATTACCTTTATTTTTGAAAAAAAAAACAAAAGTATTATGAGGTGTGAGTACTATAATTCTGTCAGCACAAATATTTACTGTGTGATAAACATTATGACCTAGATATATACATGACCATGTCATTTTGTTTTACCTGTAGGCTATTGCCTCAGGTGATATATCATCTGTGTTAGTAAAATCTAGTTACATAATATTAGTAAAATGTACTTGAAATCACTTAAACTTCTGACAGACTGACAGGAAAATGAGTTGTGGAATATTTATTTAAGATGTGTTACATTCATTTATTCTGTGGAATATTTGTTTAATGATGCAAAGATGTCTTGCATTCGTTTATGTTGCATTTGTTTATCTCTGTAAAACCACGTTACTTTTCCTGTGCAAGACACCTGATTGATCTAATAAAGAGCTGAATGTCCAATATCAAGGCAAGAGAAAGGATAGGCCAGGCTGGAACACAGGGAGAATAAATAAAAGGAGAAATCTAGGCAACAGAGCAAGGGTCGAGAAAAGGAGGAGAGGAGGATGCTAGTGTCCAAGCACTCAGCCAGCCACAGATTAAAAAGAAGAAAGACATATAGAATAAAGAGAGGTTAAAAAAATCACAAAACAAAAAACTACAACGAATGTCCTTTACATTGTGTGAATTAATTCTAATGTTATCGCATGCATTTTCCTTTGCTGATATAAATAAGTTGAACACAGCTTAACACAGACATCCTAGAAACTTTAAAGACAATATTTTTAAATCAAGATGAACTTAAAATCCACAAATTGCAGTTTACCCTTGTCATCCATAGTCTTACATTCGATCTATATTTTAGCTGATTGCAACATTGCCTTGTCTCCCAGCATGATATCAAAGACTTGAAAATTTGACAAGGACTTTTCCTTCTTTGTTATTATTGCTATTTTATTCATTTACTTGTGTGTATTTTGGTGTGCGTGTGTTTGTGTTTGTTTGTATATCTCTATATGTGTGTGTGATTTATACATTTAATGCCTACCATATCTACAAAATGTAGATTATCTGAAGTCTTTCTTAATATTAATGTTCCTGCATCTTATATGTGATGCCTCACCTATATTGTAACAAATGAGAATACTTGAGTTTCAGTTCTTTGGTTTTCAGTTCTTTGAAACTAACACTATTAATATTTTATAGACATTTCTCCATAGAGCTGATATATCCCTATCTGTCTGTCTGTCTGTCTGTCTGTATGTATGTATATCTATATCTGTATCAGATATAGATATATGAAATCAAATTATTTGAATCTAGAATTGGCATATGTAGTGTTTTCAATGATAAATGTCCCTTATAATCCCAGATATTTAAATAGTTGGTCCTAGTTTATGGTACTGTTTGGGAAGGCTTGGAGGTGTGGCCTTGTTAGAGGAACTATATGTTATGTCACTGAAGGTGAGCTTGAGAGCATAAGGACGCCATGCCATTTTCCATTGCACTCTCTGCTACCTCCTTGTGGTTCAATATGTGAGCCTCCACTTCTGCCCCAGCCGTCATTTCTGCCACTTACTGTCATGCGCCTCACCATGACAGAATCTTACATCTATGAAAATGTCAGAATAAATAAAGTGTTACTTCTATGAGTTGCCTTTGTCATGGTGTTTCTTCACCTCAATATACAGTAATGGATATCTCATACAATGGGTGAACATGAAGCCAAACCATTACTTAGAACTTTACCATCAGTTCTGAAGACACTAATAGGGATGGTAGGCATTAAGTTAATAGTAGAATGTATATATAATATATACATTATATTACAAACTGTACCACTCAGTGACCTAATCATCCTACTATACAAAACTTCAAAATTAGTGTTTAATTATATCGCAAAGAAAATCCATTCAATAGTATTAAATTAAAATGCAAAGCTTCTATATGGTGTTAATAACTGTGTCCTGATTATTTCTGAATGATAACTATTTGTTTAGATTTTTTTCTTTCAAAATTCTACTTAGCAAATAAGGCTTACAACAATTCCTAAAAGTGAATATTCATATCCACTGACATAAAGGAATGATTTAGTAAACCAATATAATACATTATAATATATAAACTTCAGAACAAGATATAAAATAATTATTATTTATGTTTTGAATTTTTAGATATTTAGATATTCAGTTTGAGTTTCTTTCATTTCATGGTCTAATGAAAAGAATCTTCATTTCTTGCTGTCATCTGCTTATTTCAACCTCAATAACTTTTCTATTTAAAACCACTAGGAACTGATAGGCATTCTTGTTTCTGATCATGCTGAACATATTGAGTCATCAAAATGCATGCTTTTTTTTTTTTAAAGGCTAGCACTCTAAACAAATGTCCACGCATCTGGAACATTAACTTCTTATACTTCTAACTTGTTTAAACTTTTATTTAGAAAAAGCATTCATAAAATGCAAAAATCAACTTTCTCCTGCACGTTTTCTTACCTTGTGCCCCTTATTGTAGTCCTTATATATAAGCAATGATAATAATTGACTTATCCCTGAGCACTCAAAATTGTTCTGAGGGCACATAATACATACTCTTGATTAAAACGAAATAAATTCTGTTTATTTTTGGCATAACATTCTGTGTTTCTTACATAATATAATTTAAAAAGTCAGCATATTTCTTTGTGTGCTTTCTCTTGTAGGGCATATCTGAATTTCAATGACCATACTGTAAAAAGCTACACAAGAAAAAGAATAAATGATTCAAATTTCACTCTTTATTTAACTATGCACTCTCACTTTGCCTAGTTTGCTCAAATTCTTTATCATTATTGTAGATATGGACTTTTAGCAAAGATGCTTATATAATTATATAATTATCTTAATTTGTCAGTTGTTAATGATTAAATTTCCTAGAAATGTAAATGTTAGCACTCATTTGTTCGAATAAACTTAGTTGTATGGTCATGTATAGGCTTTGTTTATATATCATTATATTAAGTTCATTAATATTTTAGGCTCTTATATATGTTTATAGTGACAATCAGTCTTTACTACATTAGTGGTGATATCTCTGTTTTGTCACAGAGGTGATGTTATGAGAAGGGCTTGTTTCTTTTGCTTTGGATCTAGCACCTACAATGTTATATTACTCTTTCTAAGTTTTATTTTTTATTTTTATTGAAACATGTAATTGTCCAAATTTCTATTATCTTGTCTATCATTACCTTTAATTTTCTTTTCCTAGGACACCTCATGTTGTCAGTTTTTGTTTGTTCCTTTGTCTGTTGTCTTGACACAGTGACTTACTCTGTAGGCTCACAGGGAGCATGAATTTCTGGTTTTCCAGACTCAGAGTCTTAGGTTCTGGAATTGGAGATTGCCAGCACAGTGACCAGCTCATAGTTTAATTCCTAATACTATCCGTGTGCAATTTTTCTCTGTTATCAATCTCAACCACACTATATGAACATGAATATTATTAAGTTTTTCAAAATGCTGTCTGTTAAGCTTGTTTCTTTTTGTGTTTTATTTTTCTAGGTCATTAATCTCTAGTGTTCTTATTTAATTTCACTTTAGTGACATGGATATGGTTAATTTGTACCTTATCTTTTTGAAGTGGGTAGTTGGATAATTTATTCCTCAGTTTCTTTTTCTAATGGATAAATTTAAGTTAAAAAAATCTATGTCATTATCAGCATCTCAGCAGTTCTAAGATATATTTTGTTAAGTTCAAAATATTGTAATTTTTAAATTAATTTTTCCATACCAGACACAGATTCTCCTCTCATCCCTCCTCTCACTCCACCACACACACACCTGCCTTCCCTGTACAATAAAGGAACTTCTAGAAGTATCATCATTCCTGACTTCAAGCTCTGATATAGAGCTATACTAATAAAAACACTTTGGTATTGGCATAAAAACAGACACATGGATCAATGGAATCAAATTGAAGACCCTGATATAAATCTACACACTTATGAATACCTGATTTTTGACAAAGAAGCCAAAACTGTACAATGGAAAAAAGATAGCATCTTCAACAAATGGTGTGGGCATAACTGGATGTCAACATGTAGAAGAATGCAAATAGATTCATAGCTCTCACTCTGCACAAAACTGAAGTCCAAGTGGGTCAAAGGCCTCAACATAAATCCAGTTACACTGAACCTGATAGAAAAGAAAGTGGGAAGTAGCCTTGGATGTATTGGCACAGGAGACAACTTCCTGAATATAACACCAGTAGCACAGACACAGTAACAATTAATAAATGGGACCTCCTGAAACTGAAAAGCTTCTGTAAGGCAAAGGATGCTGTCAATAAGACAAAATGGAAGACTAAAGAATGGGAAAAGATTTTCACCAACCCTACATCTGACAGAAGACTAATATCCAAAATATATAAAGAACACAAGAAACTAGACATCAAAATACCAAATAATCCCATTAAAAATGGGGTACAAATTTAAATAGAGAATTTTCAACATAAGAACCTCAAATGGCTAAGTACACTTAAAGAAGTGTTCAACATCCTTAGCCATGTGAGAAATGCAAATCAAAATGACTCTGAGATTCTATCTTATATCTGTCAGAATGGCTAAAATCAAATACACTGATGACAGCTTATGTTGGAGAGGATTTGGAGCAAGGGGAACACTCCTCCACTGTTGGTGGAAATGCAAACTTGTCTAGCCACTTTGGAAATCAGTATGGTGGTTTCTCAGAAAATTGGGAATCAATCTACCTCAAGACCCAGCAATTCCACTCTTGGGCATATACCCAAGGAATGCTCAATCATACTACAAGGACATTTGCTCAACCATGTTCATCGTAGCAATATTCATAATAACCAGAACCTGGAAACAACCTAGATGCCCCTCAACCAAAGAACAGATAAAGAAAATGTGGTATATCTACACAGTGGAGTATTACTCAGTGGAAACAAAACAATGACATCATGAAATTTGCAGGCAGATGGATGGAACTAGAAAAAAACTATCCTGAGTGAGGCAATCCAGACCTAGATAGGCAAACATGGTATGTACTCATTCATAAGTAGATATTAGATGTAAAGCAAATGATAACCAGACTACAATCCTCAGCCCCAGAGAAGCTAGGTAACAAGGAGTAAAAAGCAGGACCCTAAGAGGGATACGTGGATCTCCCTGGGATGAGGAAACAGATGAGATGTCCTGGACTAGGAGCAGGGATGGCATGGGGATGGGAGAGTTGGGGGGGTGGGGAGGGGTGCAGAGTAGAGGGGAGGGGATGGAGGATTCGGGAACATGAGGGATCAGGATGGTTTAGTTGAGGGTGGGATAGAGAGGGAGAGTAATAAAAGAAATATGTCCATAGAGGGGGCCATTATGGGGATAGGGAGAATCCTGGTGCCAGCGAAACTCCCAGGAAACCACAAGGATGACCCCAGCTAAGACCCCAGCAATAGTAGAGATAGTGCCTGAACTGGCCTTCCCCTGTAATCAGGTTGGTAACTACCTTAACTGACATCATAGAGCCTCCATCCGGTACATAATAGAAGCAGAAGCAGAGATCCACAGCCAAGTACTGGGCCAACCTCCAGGAATCCAGCTGAAGAGAAGGTGGAGGGATTATACGAGCAAGATCATGATGGGAAAACTCACAGAGACAGCTGACCTGAGCTTGTGGGACAGCTAGGGAGCCGGCATGGGACTGACCCAGGCCTTCTGCATTTGGGTGAAAGTTGTGTAGCTTGGTCTTTTGTGGGGCCCCTAGCGGTGAGACCAGGAACTGTCCCTGATGCATGAGCGGGCTCTTTGGAACCTATTCCCTATGGTAGGATGCCTGGTTCAGCCTTGATCAGTGGGGAGGAGCTTGGGCCTGCTGCAATTTGATAGGCCATGCTTGGTGGATTCACAGGGGAGACCTTACCCCATCTGAATGGAGATGGAGGAGGAGTGGATGGGGGACAGAAGGGAGATGGGGGCAACTGGAGGAGAGGAGGAAGGAGAAACTGGTCAGCATGTAAAATAAAATAAAGAATTATATTAATTCAGTTTTAAGAATCGACAATGGAGAAATGGCAGAACTATACATTTCATTTCTAGGCAAGCAAATATTCAAGTGAACTTTCATTATAATCAGAAAAGTAGAATTATATTTGTTCATTTGATGTTGAAATGAATAAAATATCAAAATAAGATACAGTTTCATTAGATACTTAGGGTTATTTTTTGGAATAGAAGTCAGTTCTGTTTACTCTATGTGTGTTTGTGTGTGTGTACTCATGTACTCACAGTAAAGTTCATGTACTATGTAGAGCAATACGACGGTTCAAATCTGTTTCAATATGCCTATCTTTATGTACTTGTCCATATTTACTAGTGTTTGTAAAACAATGCATAATATTATCACATATAAACTTAATGTTACAAGGAAAACACATCCAGGCCTCTATTTAATGAATTCACCTAGAGAGACACTCCTTATTCTGAATGTCCTCTGGAAACCTCTGGGACTGCTAATTCCTGCATCACTAGCCCGGTCCACCTTCCTCACTCCAAAGCTTTGGGACATCCTTTTCCCACCTAACGTCATTTTGTTGAAATGTGTTTTATTTCTCCTTAGTTTTTAGATCACCAACTCAAACCAAGTTTCTGTGTAATTTCAAATCTTAATAGAAACAAAGTAAAAGGTAAGTGGCATTTTCAGATTTACCTTAATTGATTTTGTTTTATTTGACCATATAAAAAGATTGTGAAACTTTCATTTATATTATTAGAAACAACATGCTAATTTGTTAGTTTTTCATTTGTTAGTTTTTTGCTTTATTTTAATTAGGTCTTCTGAAGCACAAGTTGTAGAAATCACAATGTTGCTGAACGTTGCTAAGGATGGCCTTGAACTCTTGATCCTTTACTTCCCATGTATCAGAATCATAAAAATGCACCACAAAGCTGCATCTGCGGATTTCTCTTTAAAGTTCAAATGGTTATTATTAATGTATTAATATTTGTTTTTATTAAATGTTCTTTTTTGTGAATAATGACATTTTAGTTATTTTGTGTATTTTTTCCTCATTTAAATTTTGTGTGAAATTTGTCATGTAAAAGTGTCAATAAATAGCTGGGATAACTTCAGGTCTCTCTGATATCTGTTTATGATTCAGTTATTTGCTAACTGTATTTATGCATGTACATTTTGAATTATTATTTCACTTTATGGGGATTAGTGTAAATATTTCTCTAATTTGTGCAATGTATTTTAAGTAATTTTCAGAATTAAACTGATTTCAATTAAATGTCAAAGTTAATCTTTTAGAATGTATTTTAAAATATATTTAAAAACACCTTTTAAAGTATTTATTATATTTTTTGACATTATAACACAACTATATCACCTCTTCCTTTTCTTTCCTTTTTCTAAACCTGCTTGTATACCTTCCTTGTTCCACTTCAAATCCACAGCCTCTTATTTCATTTAGTCCTGTTACACACACACACACACACACACACACACACACACACACACATATATACCTATATATATATATAAATATAACCTAATGAATAATGTTACATATATATATACATATATGCTTTTGGATCAAAATTTGGTATTGGATAAAGAATTATTGCGGTCTTTCTTGAAGAAGATTATTTCCTAACTCGCAGAATAACTGGAATTTAACAAGGACAACATCAATAGACATGCTAATGTGGATGGCGACATGGTGGGCGGTAGGAGTGGGGCCTTAGGAGGCCTCAGCCTTCTACAAAGAACCAGAGGAAACTAGGAAAGTTGACACTTACTTTAGTAACTAAAATATTAAAATACTTATTTTTCTGAACTTCAGTTTTACTTCTGTTCCTATTGTAAAATCTTTAGATAATAGGAGACCCTATGTTTATTTTGTTCTCAGAGTTAAAAGCATCATCCAACAGGCTTATCCTGAGAGTTCTTTATTAGCATGTGCACTAATCCAATAGTCTATTTCAAACTTCTTTTGTTGGCCAGACAATGGGCTCCTATTGCTGACATCCTGAACCATAATTTTAAAATGAAAAGGTTTATTTTGGCTCTTAGCAGAAGAGATTTTAATCCATGGTTGGTTGAAAACATTACTCTCAGGTCCACAAAAAGTTAGGAACATCACAGCAAAACGACTTAGAGGCAGAGAGTTGCTCAATGAAGAGTGACAAGGGAGCAAAAAGCCTAAGAAGAGCAAGTTTTGCCTATATTCCCTCCGCAGACATGCCTATCTCCTAATAGTCAGTTATAAATTATTTCCATTGAGTTCACTGTGGTCCGTCCTTGAACCATCTCATCTGGTCTGATAGATTCAAACATCAATGGTACTGTATTTATTTCAGAGTTTACATGCCTAATCTGTACATTCTCATGAGTGTTGCCTGTGGATTCGAATCCCTTTTCGTTGCTAATTGGATGACCAATAAGTGTATCAAAGTGGACCAGTTCAAAGCAGAACCAGGCTCTATCCCTACTACATAGGAATGATTCTGCCACAAGCGCTAAATCTCATAAATACTTTAAAACGATTACGAGTATGAATAATTCCACTCTTAAGACTGTATTTTTAAAATGGAAATTCCTATATTTTGAAAGATAATAACATTGAAAATGTAGACATTCAGAAATAGCTTAAAGATTAACTAAAAATCCCATTATTGTAGAGACTTAGAATGAAATTAGGTGGGCATAACACTTTAAAATGCATTAAAACTATTTTCCTTTTAGGGCTGCCGTGGCACAGATCTTTTTTCTACAAATCTTCCTTTTATGGGGAAGATTTTCACAAGTGAAAAAAGCTGAGGATGAACTATCAGTTTTATTGCCATTGTCAAATAAATTAATATACATGAGATATTTTGTTTATTAATACTGAAATTTTAGTAGGCTTAAGCAACATCTCATGACATTTAGTGAGCAGTTTAATTGAGTTCAATAGCAATAGAGTTATAGATTAGTTTTTACTCTCAAGCTAAATAATGAATGATTTTACACAAATAATTTATATAAATTATTATCCCATGGTGAAAAAGTTTCTATGAAATACAGTGTCACACAATAGTCTTGAAATATCCATCTTTCTTAAATTATTTACATAGGAAAATATCAATTTTATGAATGTAATATACATGTACATATATATTTAGATAAGACTTCAATGGGAATTTAGCCTGTAAAATTTAATCAGATATTCAAATTTATTTAAGCCTTTGCTATAATAATTATTTTAAATGCCCTACAGGTATAAGTATTTTTAAGGCTTCAGTTTGGAAAACTTCCCCTGCTTCTCTAAATAATTGTAATGTCCCAAAAATAAAACAAATAGTTGTGAAATCAATCCATGAAATTTGAAGTAGTTTCTTTATATTGATGAGTGATAAGGCTTTTAATTGTAGGGAAATATTCTTGTGATGTCTTCATTAAATGTCTGCCTCACTGTCTCTTTTCCTACAAGAAACAAAAATTATTATGATCTGTTAAAAAGATTAACAGTTTCATATTGAACTTTCTCTGCCACAGGATTTCATCTTCCACGATGACTGCATCAGTGACATGATTGGCATGTATTTAGATACTTTAATGACCTAGGAAACTGAAACGCCTGACATTCTATACATGCACACAGCCCTTCATTATCCTCCTAAAACCACAGATGCTTGCAAAGGCACACGCATGCACTGTTCAAGACATCATGCTCCTTTCACTGGACAACTTTGTTTCCAATAGACTGTGTATGGATCTTATGTTGTAATTATAACCTAATTAAAAAATAAAATTTATCGCATAAGGGCATTTTCACTCTTCGTCATGGAAATGAATTTACCACTCTTTGAAATCTGATGTGACAGCCTCTTCAAATTCAGAAATTGGCTTGCTAAGAGACCTCCAAGGACAGGATCCTTCAAAGTGCTGTTTGTCAAATTGCCCTGACACACCTCCTGTGGGAAAACTAGCCTTTGATTGTAAATGTGAAGTGGAAATATGGAATATC
>CABHPH010154524.1:10000-21482 GCA_902168325.1 Peromyscus nudipes | reverse complement strand
CATCTTCTCTGAAGTAGATTGGTGCTGCCAGGAGCAGACATGTCTCATTGTCATAAAAAAAAACCTTATATAATTAAAATACCTTAAATGCCATATTCTGAAAATCTTTGAAGTGTCTGAATACCATCTATCTATTAAATATGTCTGGTTATGACCTTGAAAACATACCTAACATAACTATAAGTTTGACTATTATAGATGACTATCAATCTGTATTTCTTAATTACACATTGCTCTTATTTTATTTTATTTTTTTTGGTTTTTCAAGACAGAGTTTTTCTGTGTAGTTTTGTTGCCTTTCCTGGATCTCACTCTGTAGACCAGGCTGGCCTTGAACTCACAGAGATCTGTCTGCCTCTGCCTCCCAAGTGCTGGGATTAAAGGCGTGCGCCACCACCGCCCGGCTTACACATTGCATTTTTAAATGAGTTACATAAACACAATGCCCCAAACAAGAGTAGAAACATGCATACAGTATAACAAAATTAACTCTAAATTTGTATCAATAAACCAAAATCCATACCAATGTGAAATATTTTGAGATTAAAACAGATTCAATAATCTACCTTTTTCCTATCATTCCTATATCACATCCCCCTTTTCCCTTTAGAGAGAGATCTTTGAATTTAAGTCTTTTGTTTAGTCCTTTTTCTGACTATGACCAATAACAACTTGTAACAAACTCCCCTTAAATGATAACAAACATCCATAACCCATCTTTTGGGAATGTAGGAGTCATTCTTCAGACTATTTCCTGTTGTCTGTGGGCACTGGTATGTTTGGGAGAACCTTGAGAAAATCAGGATAATTGTTAGGTTTTAACTGGAATATTTTATGAGCCTGGATCTCAGTCAGCAACACTTAAGTTGTTCTGGATGCTCAATCACCTGGATCATCCATTTTTATTGGTGTCTAGTCCCCTTGCTCTGAAAATACATAAACTTTTAAAGATAACATACACATCAGCATTAATACAAGTATAGACTGTGCATTGCACACAAGTCAGCCAAAGACAATTTTTTGTTCTATGTTTCAGCAGGTAAAATATACATCACGTGTCTTGTAGTTCTCCTAGGTTTATTTCTCTGTGTTTGTAGTCAGGATTTTCAGGGGGTCTTCCCCAATCAAACCTGATCCATATCAGCCTGGAATGAATCCACAGCCTCTCATCTCCTGTGGAAATAAAAGCATAACTTTTCCCCCAAAGTAATATATCTTTTGACTTCTATTTTGAAGTCAAGACATTTTAAAAATATATAGGTTGGTTTAATCCAGCAGTTTTCATAAATGTGTCTTAGCAGCAGCTGTTGTTCCTTCATTAGCAATCAAAAAGTCTAAAGACAACACAATAACATACAACTGTGTATTTTGCATCTTTATTGGCTTATTATATTTATTACTACTTTATTCCTTTTTTAAGGACTTTATTTTATTATTTTTAAACTAATTTTTTTATATATGGCTGTCTCTACCCTTTCTTTGTTCTCTCCCAAGCCTATCTATATTTTTAAACACACTGTAACCCATTTAGAGGTTCTTTTTTTGTTTGTTTGTTTGTTTCTCCCCCTTCTGGACCTGTCTTTACTGAGCATCTGTATCGTTTTTACATTGAATGAGATGAATCTTAAGCTGCCATGTTAGTCACCAGCACTGCTCAGCTTGGTGAATGGTTCAGCACTTGACAGCTGGCTCTTCCCCCTGTGGTTCCCTGAGAGCTTAGGCTCATGGTGGAGGTACTGGTGGGAGCCATGTTTATCACCTCGGCTCTGTGAGGTTGTTGGATCCATGCTGCCACTGAGTAGCACACTGCCCGCTGTTCATAAACCCCATTTAGAAGTTCAGTAGCAGGGCCTCTTGAAAGAGCTGCACCTGTGTTAGTCACTAGCACCAAGCCAAGGAAGCCACCTCTTAAAGGAGCCATGCCTCCGTTTGCTACTAGCACACAGAGCTTACCTGAGAAAAGGTGGTTACCAAGACGCCATGTTTGATTCCATCTTTGGGGTTTGGAACCTTTTTTTTTTTTAAAGCTTTCTCAGGTTTTATGTGGATCTATGTTGCCTGACAGTGGGTACCATATGTAGGTGGAGTTTCCTGAGTCCCAGCAGCTACTCCAAAATTACCATCCAGGGATTTATTATTAATTATAAATGCTCGGCCAATAGCTTGGGTTTGTTTCTAACTAACGCTTACATTTTAAAATAATCCGTATTTCTTATCTACCCTATGCCACATGGTGGTACCTTCTTTCAACACGGCATGTTCATATTATTTCTTGTTTTCCCTTCAAAGCTGCTATTAAAATGGATGGCCTCATGATTCATGTTGTATTAAAATAGAGAAATTATGGTACATTTATTGCTCATGGGCTCATCCAGCTTGGAGTTCCCTTGGAGGGGTTCCTGACTTCTTACAGAAACCCAAGTCACTCCTCTGCATAAAGCTACTCTCTTAATTACTATTGCTGTGAAGAGACACCATGATCAAGGCAACTTATAAAAGAAAGAGTTTATTCACGACTTGTTTACAGCTTCAGAGGGCTGGTCCATGACCATTATGGCAGGGAGCTTGGCAGCAGGCAGGCAAGGTGCTGGAACAGTAGCTAAGAGTTTACTTGTTGAGACAATAGCCATGAAGCAGAGAGAGAGAGAGAGAGAGAGAGAGAGAGAGAGAGAGAGAGAGAGAGAGAACTGGGAATGTGGGAATAACTGGAAATAATGGAAACCTCAAAGTCCACACCCAGTGGCACACCTCCTCCAGTGAGACCTTTCTAATCCTTCCCAAACAGTTCTATTAAACATACAACACCCTGGGGGCCATTCTCAAACCACCACAGCTATGGTGGAGACCTAGTCTTCCAAAACCCCTGCTGTTACTCATCATGGCTTACCCCATGTCAGCATTTAACCACATTCATGATGAAACTTCCTCATCAACTCTTTTCTCTCAGACTCCTTTCCTCACACTATTTTGTCCTTCCTTTCTCTTGCTTCAACCCACTGCTTTTCTCCTCCTCCTCCTCTTCCTTCTATGTTTTTTGTTTGTTTGTTTGAGACGAGGTTTCTCTGTCTGTCCTGGAACTCACTCTGTAGACCAGGCTGGCCTCAATTTCACAGAGATTCACCTGTCTCTGCCTTCCAGGTGCTGGAGTTAAAGGTGTGGGCCACCACTGCCCAGCACTGCTTTTCTTCTTTCAAATTCTGCCCGTTGTGCCCTGGGGAACCCCATTTTCTATACATAAATTCCTCTGGATTTTTAATTCCATAAAACGTCAGTAGGTCCTATTGCCTGAGTAAAAACCCAGCCTGGAAAGAATCCACTTGCCCTCTGCATCTCTCTGAATACTCTGACTCCTCTCTTCTCCTATTTGTGTATCCCCAGGACAAGAGATTAGCTGGACAGCATCTTCCTTCAGCGACACTGAATTCAGCCACCATTCTTCCACCCCAAATACCATCTTCCTTTCCTTGAAGGTCCCATGATTTGGCTTCACTTTCCTTTTTCTTCATCTATCTGTCTTACTGACTTCCTCACCATGTCTCATCACTTCCTGTAGACCCTGGTTCCTCATGTACCATCTCCCTCTTCCCTGAGTCTCCCTCTACTAATGATTGTTTCACTGTCCATATACAAAAATGCATCCAGCATTCCCGAGTCCTGTTTATTTACTCTTCAGCCCCATTTTCTAACGCATGTGCCTACCCCACTTGCTGTGAGACCCCTCCACCATCACCCAATAGGATCCCACTCTAACTCTTCCCACATCCATTAACCTCATCATACTCTCCTATCCTTACATCTATCTTACCCTCGAGTCTCATTCTTTGTTCCTTATTTTCCTGTATCTTCACTCTCTACATTTCCTTTTCAGCCTGGTGTAGACGGTACAGACCACGGCTCCACCACTGCCTCTTTCCTCCAATCCTCCTTCTGTGATCCTTCCCTCATATCTGCCCAAAAAAAAAGAGAAAAGAAAGTACCAACCTGGATAACACATCCATCTGTTTCCTATATCAGTCAAGATCTGAAGTACAGCAGACGTGCGGGAGGTTTACTGTGTGTGCGTGATCAATAAAGGGGAGAGAATGAGTGTAGGCTGTGACTGTTCAGATCATGATGTTATTGAGACGCTTGTGGAAGAAGAGGAGGAAGGAAGGGCAATGGGGTACTAAGAGCCTCAGACTGCGAGGCCGTCCTAAGACAGTCTCAGCCAAGCCCATGAGGAACTGTGGATCTAAAGTTGCTTAGAAGAACTTCTATATTGTCCAGGAAGTAGGGTCTCAGCCTGAGCACGGTGCTATCCCAAGTGGAACCTATGTCTGTCAATCAATGGCTCCTCATAGAAGGTTCATCTGAGGGAGGTCTGAGCGATGCACTGTCATGATGCCCACACATACTTAGACATTTCAGTCTTGGCAAGGCCAAAGGATCTCACTGGAGCCCTTTAAAAACATAATATTTAGGGGCTGGAAGGATGGCTTAGAGGTTAAGATCACTGTCTGCTCTTCCAGAGGACCCCAGTTCAATTCCCAGAACCCACAACTGTCTGTAACTCCAGTTCTAGGGGATCTGACACCCGCACACAGACAGACATGTAGGCAAAACACCAATGCACATAAAATAAATTTTAAAAAATAATATTTAAATTGTCCCCTGACATTTTTGGGTCATTTGGTTGAGAATGAAGTCAGTCAATTTCACTTGCTAAGACACCAGCAATTCTGATTCCAAAAAAGATATGGGACCACTTATCTTTACGGCAATAATTCAGTTTTCTTTCAGTTCAGATCTCTATCTTGAGGTACAGATGCATATGAAACTACCTGCTGGTTCTTCCTATTTGGATATATTGACACAATTAAAGCCACCATAATTTTCCCAAGCCTATCCTCCATGTGCATTTATACTTCACCAATATCTTTCCACTTTCTGTGGCAGAAATTGGAAACCATAGTACCAGCTGACTCCTGGGGCCAGTTGCCCATCACAGTCTGTTGATTCTGCCTTCTTGATATTTTCTGTATAGCTCTCTCCTTCCCCAAGGATGCTCTATTTCCAGTTAATCTTCTTACCTCCTTCAGTTCATTCTTTACACTACAGCCACACGATGTCTCCTTGATGCAGGTCTGATAACATCACCGTTTGGTTCCTCTTTACACTCAAAATAAAACTCTAAATCCCTTGTTATAGTACACAAGGCTCTACACATCTGGACTTCTGTTCACCTGTACTATTTTTGTCTCTCGCCATCCTCTTCCTCCACCTGAGCGACTTGCAGTCTGGAAGAACTTTTAGGTCTTCATATCACTTGTCTCCTCACGTCCAGCATACTGTCCCACTTCCTTGGGATCTCTAGTTTCTGGAGACTGCATTAGAATGCCCTTCCTTTGCAAGTCCTCCTGGAGGCCAAGACTGGGCTAGGTGCCCTTCTCCCCCTATAGCATCCTATCATTACATGGTCCACAATGAATAATGTGAACCTTGAAACTGTGGGCAAAACACTTCACTGCATCATCCCCAGCACACTTCACTGCATCATCCCCAGCACACTTCACTGTATCATCCCCAGCACACTTCACTGCATCATCCCCAGCACAAAGTACAGTGCCTGATGCAATGTATGTACTCAAAATAAACACTTGTGTAGAATTGAATGGACACAGGAGTACTGTCCTAGTATAGAGTTCTGTCCTCTACACCAGACATGGAGTCTAAATGATGCACAATGAAGACTATGAGTAGTGGACAGAATGCGGGCCATTCTCTGGATTAAGCCCGTATACATGCAGAGCATCTTTGACCTTCCATTTCCTTGTCTATTAACTGGGAAATACCCACTCTGGGTTTACAATGCTTAAGGCACTATTTGTAGTATAGTGTCTGGCATAGGAAGGTATACTAAAATATACTTAGGTATATTTTAGTTTCTTGGCTTGCTCCACTTTTACAACATCTCAGTTTAACTCTTCATGTTCTGGAATACAATATGTCTTCTTCATTCTTCCCCCCACAGAGCTGTTTCTTTCCTGTGCATGAGCCTACTTTCCCACAACTCGTCTACACAGCCACCTTCCTCTTTTCTTAGATTTCTTTCAGGAGCCTGATTCCTGTGCCTCACTGCTGAAGCAGACAGCATTAATGATTTTTGCAGGAGCTGTGGCGTCAGAGGCTGCATCGGATCCATAAGTGACTACGCATCCTTGTGAGCAGAGCATAGGCTTAAATCCCAGGTGGGAAACGATAAATGTAATTGCTGAAGTGGATGCCATTAATGGCTTTTGCAGAAATTGTGCTGTCAGACCCTTCATCACATGGATACTTCAACTCCCAATAGCAGCTGGGGTGATAAATTCTGGTGTGACAAAAAGTTCTTAGACAGATCTTCCTTATTGAAACCCAGTCTTGTGTGAGCACTGGATGGGAACAAAGCAAAAGCTGGACAAGAAATTCTTCTCTAGCTTAAAAAAGAAGAAGAGGAGGGGGGAAGAGGAAGAAGAAGAAGGAGAAGGAGGAGAAGGAGAAGAAGAAGAAGAAGCAGCAGCAACATCTGAACATCTGACGGCCTATAGATCAACAAATATTGATTAGCTAACTAATGAAATCTGGTAATATTTACTAAGTGTCCTCTATGTTCTGGGCACTGAGAATGGGCTAAGGAAAAGTGGAGTTTGGCATGAGGAATATTTAGCACAGGGCTTGACATCATGGATTCTAGATCGTGCATATCTAGAACACAAGTCTAGACCTTAATTGGTTGACTCCTACTCTGTAAGTGGCAAGGAGTGACAGCAGTATTTTTCTGATCCAGGTTGTAAGAAATAGATGAATTAGCCCTTACTAAGGCCACTTAGATCCTGCTTGCCATAGACTACACTTTCATACGTTAGTCAATATTAGTGTCAGACCACAGAGAATGAAAGGGTACTCTATTCAGGCTTGGGGACCAGGACCAGTTCCCTGGAGGAAATGATCTCTAAACAGAGGCTGGGTAAAAGAAGCATAGAATACATGGAGGAAAGACTCTTTTAGAGAGAGGAACAGCATGGACAAGCCCACCATGCAATGGCAATGACTCAAGGTGGAAGGCTGCAGGGAGTTGCGCGTGCGTGCGTGCGTGCGTGCGTGCGTGCGTGCGTGCGTGTGTGTGTGTGTGTGTGTGTGTGTTAGGAGTAGAAGAACCACAGGAGGTGAGAGACATTGGCGTGTGTGCCATGGTTTCCATTTTGCTCCTCTGGCTCTCTTCTCTGCCCTTCTCTCCGTCCCGTGGTTGACTGCTCTGGACTACTTAGTATCTCCCTTGCTTCCTGATGGTCAGGTGTATGTAGCCATTGGGGATCCCTGGAAGGCCAGGAGAAGGAAGAGGGTGGTGGAAGTTGTGAGGAGAACTATTGTGGGTCTCCCTGAGCCCTGGCTCCTTACCCAGCAGGCTTCCCAGCAAGGTGAGGAAAGAATCCCAGGCCAGGGACAGCCCAAACCTCATCCATCTTCTTCTGATCCCCAAATATCTCTAAGACCTTCCTGATATTTTTCTCCACATCCATGGTCAGACTTGGGGAGCAAAGAGAAGCAAAGTCACTCTCCTTCTCTCTGTATACCCTTTCTTTGCCTTAAAAACCACCTAGTGTCAAAAGCCTTAGAATTCAAATGTTCACTATTCCGCTGTTTTCCTGGTTTGTTGTTGGTTGGGGCCAACACCTTCATGGCCTCACCCTTTAATGGAAGTGTGTCCACTTCAGGCTGTGATGCCAATCTCATGAGTGGCTCTAGAGTAGTCCATATCCGCAGGACAGCTTGGCTTCAGGGACTACTTAGGCTAAAGACTTCCTTTTACTCTGCTTACAGTCTTTTACTTTATGCCATGAAGCTAAGCCTTAATGGATGTATTACGTGCTATGCAATCCCTCACATATAACAAAGCTTGGCTTAAGTGCCAGTTACTATCTTTTAAGTAATAGTAGATGATGCATTACTGTTACTCTCAACTTTTTCCTCTCCCTCCCTCCCCCTTCCTCCCCTCCCCCCCTTCCTCCCTCCCTTCCTTTCTTTCTTTCTTTCTTTCTTTCTTCTTTTCTTTCTTTCAACACAGTCTCACTATGTAGCCAAGGCTGACCAGGAGCTCACTATAGAGATCAGGCTGACCTCAACTTTGCATAGATCCATGTCTTAGACTCCCAGATACTAGGGTTACAGGCATAAGTCACCACCTGGGCCTTGGTTAGTACTGAATCTTATGCAATGATTCTGAAGGGCTCTCTCTATTGAACCCACAGAACCTACAGAACTATTTACAAAGCACTTTGGTCTTTTGGTGTTTCATGGCATCAAACCCTGCATCTGGGATTCCTCCTTGTGAAGCTAGGGTGGAAAGAGTTGTCTCAATCCTGAAATCATCTTGCAGGTTTGTATGTCAACTATCGTGGTTCCCAGCACCTCTTTGTTTGGAAGTAAAGTAGTCTGGTGGAAGAGCCACCTCAACTCCTCTCCCCATTTCTTTCCCTAAACCCGCCCCTTCAAAGTCCGCCAAACATAGCTCCTCCCCCAGGGAGGCTCAAGACTCACAGGTATATATATAAGTGGCATCCTAGAAAACAGACACATGGTTCTTCTGGCCTCTTGGCCCTGTCTCCTCTCTGAGGGGCCGGGAATCACCCGGGAACTTTTTACCCATTAAACCTGGGCTTTTTCAATTCAGTCTGATTCAGTTTGCTGCGTTGGCAGAGAGGCCTTCAGAAGGCCTTAAACTTATCATCTGGAGGTTCCACCCAGTGGGGGCTGATTTTTCCCCACTGGCCCAGGGCTGTGTGGTGGGAAAACACCCCTCTCCCTCACACCTGCTCTCTGCCAGACTAAGATCTGCTCTCGGCTGGGTAAATTGCCTTTTCAAAGTCCTTGTCTAGGAGGCCCAGGGCTTCGTTTTTCAGGGTGTCTTGCTGGAGATGCAGCCACACCAGGCCCCTGACCCATTCCAGAGCACAGGGCTGCCTTTGTTTCGTGGGACCCCTTCTCCAGAAGATGTTCTGTTGAAGGGAACCTCCCCCCCATTTTTGACCCAAGACTTACCATTGTGCTAGGCTTTGGGATCCAGCATAGACTTGAGAAATGGCACTTGCCATTTAAAGCCTGATCCCCAAACACCCCTGCGGGGTCTTTTACAAAATATTCAAATTGGGGCTACAGAACTGCCCTATGTCCACAGTTTTTGGGTTCTGTGTTCCTGCCCTCCCTACCTGGGCCAATGTCTCAGCACCGGTTCATTCCCTGCTGGAGACACTGACCCCTCCCCCACTTCCCCGGAATGCTACCCAACCCTCTCCTCTGGGGCCACAAATCTAAGACCAAATTCCTCCTTACCCTCCTTCCTGCCCTCCCCTCCTCCCACTGCTCCGCCCCATCTCCCAATACCTCAGCCTACACACTGGCCTAATGCCCCCAAATCTTCCCTGGTTTCTTCTTATACTCAGTCTCACCAGACTCCTACCTTCCCACCCATTTCATTTCTCAGTCAGCACCAGATACCAGAAAAAAATATAAAAGGCTGAGGAGGATCCCCAAACTCCCCTACAGGAATTGGTGAAAATGGCTTTTAAAGTTTTTAATGCTCAAGAATGACAGCCGAGTCAACCCAACAGACAAGGCTGCAACAGAATACACTCCAAGCCCAAGCCTTAGCAGCTGCTCTGAGGCCACCAGGGCCTCCCACAAGGGGTACAAGGGAAGTTGGCCATGAGGCTCCATGCTGCTGGAGCTCAGTCCAAGTCAACATCGCCAAAAACCTGCTTCAAATGCAGAAAGCAGAGCCACTGGTCATGGTATTGCCCTGACCCCCAGCCACCGAGGAGGCCATGCCCTGTCTGCTAACAGCCTGGACACTGAAAATCAGAATGCCCCTTGCAGGCTCGTCCTCTATGTCACGCCATGGAGGTCCAGCCTCACCAACACTGGCAACTGAGAACTCCTAAGCCTGGCAGAGAACTGACACAGCCTAGACCTGCTGACTCCCATTGCCCTCTCTGAGCCTAGGTTGATGCTGCAGGTAATGGGTAAGTCCATTGACTTTCTTTTGGACACAGGAGATATCTATTCTGTTTTGACATCTCACTCAGGTCCTACAATTCCCTCGACAATTTCTGTCATGGGGGTAGACAGGATCCCTTCCTTCCCACTTAAGACCCTGACACTTCCCTACATTCTTGCAGGGCAATTCTTCTCATACTCTTCCTGGTCATACCTGCTTGTCCTGCACCTGTGCTTGGTTGCAACGTTCTCAGCCTTTTGGGGGCCACACTCACCTTGCCCCCCACACTCTCCTGAGTATTTAACAGGTCTGTTCACAGGGGCCTTCCAGATCTGTCATCCTCTGCACCAGCTTTGAGGACACCAACCAGGCGGGGATTGGCAGGTGGACTTCACTCACATGCCCACACCTAAAGAACTCTGTTACCTCCTAACAATGGTTGACACCTTCATTCTCAGGAAAGGGTTGAGAAGGCCAATGGACTCACCAAACAGCTCACCAAGCTCTCCAATGAACTCAGGTTATCTCATCTCTCCCTTCTCCCCATTGCCCTTACCCGCCTCCAGGCCACCCCACGCTCTCCTACAGGTTTGAGCCCTTTTGAGCTCCTTTATGGAAGGCCCTTCCTCCTCAATCACCACCTCCCAGCCCAAACTCCCCCACTGGCCGGGTACCTCCCCTACCTCTCTCTTCTGAGGTCCTTTCTCTGTTCATACTGTGATCCTCACCACCCCCTCGGCTGCCAAGCTCCTGAGATATCCATGCTGCTACCATCTCTCGGCCTTGTCTCCTCTCTGAGGGGCCAGGAATCACCCAGGAATGTTTTACCCATTAAACCTGGGCTTTCCCAAATCGGTCTGATTCAGTTCGCTGCATTGGCAGAGAGGCCTTCAGGAGGCCTAAAACTTACCGCTCTTCACTCTGCCCCTGCACAGAGAAGATATAGACATCTACTACAGCTAATCCTGAGACAGCCCTAAGAGGGTCTCCCCTGTGTAAGTCACTCTGGATGGCTAGCAACACTTTCTATAGATCTAAGTGCTGCTGACACGCTCAGGCTTGGTCTCAGAGGTCTTATTATCTCCCTACTCACTCAGTAGGAAGTGCTCAGGTGGAGATCACAGAAACACACAAGTTTTTAATCCTAAAAAGTCAAAGACTGGCTTTTGTTTGCAAACTCCATGTCACAGAACTCTCTTGGTTGTCTACCCAGGTGCATGAACTCTGAGTTGAAGACAGTTTGGGGGTAACAGTACAGAAAGACAGGGTGGTTTCTACAGTTCCTTTAGAACCCTCTAATTCTTTACCTGTAAGGGCCTCTTGTCTTGTCTGACCTTCAGAAGCACTGCTCTGAGACAGCCCCAGACTCAAGGCATTCTACCTTGTTTCCTACCACTACATCTAGACATTATGGAGCCTTCTAGACACTGGAAATCCTGTCTTTGCCCATGGCCTATTTCTCCTAATTCT
>CABHPH010154524.1:0-5000 GCA_902168325.1 Peromyscus nudipes | reverse complement strand
GTTTTTAAAGCAAAGGAGGTCTTGGGGTCTACAGACCACATAGGAACAGACTCAGGATGGTTTATGTGAGTGGCAATCATGTTAGTAATTTTCAATTGGCTAGGGTTAGTTGGGGGCTACAGTTACCATTTTTGGGCAGGCCTAGACAAGTCCCAAGCTTTGTCCTTGAGCTGCCATGGAGGCTGGCTGGCCTAGGACATACTGTGGGTGCTGACTCGGTGGCCCAGGCTCTGTCCTTGAGCTGCCATGGAGGCTGGCTGGCCTACCATGTTCACATTGACCCATGCATGTAGCTCTAAGTTGGTGAGGGGTCCCAGACAGTAAACAACTGGCTGAACCTTGAGCAGTCAGAGTACATACAGAAATGGAGCTACTGCAAGGACTATGTCTTTTGTTCATGGCCCTTCCAGAAACTGCTTGTTCAAGTCTCAGGAAACTGAAATTGAGGCCTGATCTCTGAGAGAAGACTGAGCAGCCTGTTATGGTGTCTGCTTGGTCCTTTCAAAAGCTGTTCACTTCACAGTAGCCGAGATGCAAAATAAGAGAAGGGACAAAGTCCCCATGTTCCTTTCAAAGGTATGTTTGCAGTGGCCATTTCAACTTCCTCCTGGTGGGCCTCGCCTCTTAAAGTTGCGCCATGTGATGAAGACCAACTCTTTGTTTTTTGTTTTTTCAACACAGGGTTTCTCTGTGTAGCTTTGGAGCCTGTCCTGGAACTCGCTCTGTAAACCAGCCTGGCCTCGAACTCATAGAGATCCGCCTGCCTCTGCCTCCCGAGTGCTGGGATTAAAGACATGTGCCATGGCCGCCTGGCGAAGTCCAACACTTTCCTACATAAGCCTTTTCTGTGGAATTTCAAACAGTCAGAAGTATTAAATAAAATAGAAGTTGGGAGAAGTCAGTGGGATTACAGGAGCAGTGTTTGGGAGGTGTGAGTCAAGAGTGCAAAGTTTTGGAGCTGGAGAGATGGCTCAGTGGTTAAGAACACTGGCTGCTCTTCCAGAGGGTTCAATTACCAGCACCCACATGGCAGCTTACCACTGTCTGTGATTCCAGATCTAGGAGTTCCAACACCTTCACACAGATACACATGCAGGCAAAACACCAATGCACAGCAAATAAAATAAATAGAACTTTTAGAAGAGTGCAAAGTTTCAAGCTTATAACTAACATAAGAAAAACTATATACAGAAGTACAATAATTATATATAATATATACAAGTAATAAATACCTAAACAATGTCTAGTCTATTTATATTTAACAAATTCAGAGAAAATAATTCTATTATCTATCCTATTGTATCTAATTCACTTTCTATCCTAATTAATCTTCAACTATAACTAAATAATCTTCAACTCCTTCAGAGACTCAAGAAGGAAATAATATTAGCTAACAAAAATAAGGTAGAAGAAATACATCTGGGGATCTATTGCAGGGTGTAGTGACTGTGGTTTATAACTTGCTGAGAGAGTGGATTTTAAACGTTCTCACCACAAATGAGTTAAGTCTGTTAAGTGTCCGGTACATTATTTAGCTCTTTTTGACCATCACACAACAGACCCAGACTTTGAAACACTATACTTCATAAGTATATGCAATTGTTATTTCTCAATTAAAAATTACAAAACAAAAAAACCCCACCCATGTGTTTTAGGATATTTGCCTCAAAATAATATAGAAAGAGGGCTGGAGAGTTGGATTAGCAGTTGATTTCCAGTACCCAGCTGGTGGCTCACAACTATGTGGAACCCCAGTCCTAGAAGATCTGATACCTTTGCAGCCATTCCTTTCTGAGATCCACAGTTCCTGGCCTGCTGTGTTCATCTTTTCTGCACATCTCCATGGCTGTTGCATGAGAGGTTGTGGGGGTACAACTCAGGGGAAGATGAGTTTGAAGTCAAAATCACTTTGCCGTCAAGGAAGCAGAGCACAACCCTCCACCTATTTTACACATGGGCTCGGTAGAATGTCCCCATCTCTCCTTCAGAGAAATTTCACCTCTGTCACCTGATAAGCACTACCCCTACAGGATACACAGTAGCATGGTCCTACATGATGTCATGAGAACAGGACGTCACCTCTGCAGTCCCCGTCCCCAAATACATCCTTCCAGTCGTCACGGGGGAAAATGTCACACAATGCCAGTAGAGGAACACTCTGCAAGTCAACCGACTGGCACACCCCAGCATGGTCAGAAACATCAAAACTAAGGTGAGGTTGGAAAACCTGTCACAGGCAAGAGGAGCCCGTAGTGAGAACCTGACACCTCGGTGCTTTCCTGGATGGGACCTCAGAACAGGAAAAAAGACATCAGGTAAAAACTTAGGGAAGTTAAATTCATTAATTAAAATTAATTAAGACCTACAGTTTATCAACTTTGATGAGTATGCTACACGAAGGGAACATGTTTATAACGGGGAAGATGCATAGAAACTGTACTCTCTTCATTATTTTTCAGTAAATTTCAATTTGTTTTTTTTAAATAAACGGTGTGTGATGTTTTTATTTCCTAGCAAGTTTTTATAATAAAGTTCATCAAATGTATCATAATTCATATTATATACTATTTTAGATTGTAATATTTTATATGTACATGGTAAGTATGGTATTTGTGTATCTTATGAGGACATGGACCTCCATAAGGTGGAATCAGTAATTTGAGCAAGTGTGAATTTTAATACCCCGAGAACCGCTGATGACAAGATAGGACTGCCCCCATTTTTGTCTTTGTGCTCACCATCTGTTCTCGAACAGAAACAACCTTGTCCCTTGGGATAATCACCTATCTAGTCGATATTGATAGTTGTATACAAAGATACTGGAGGGTCCCCAGAGGAGCCAGGGAGGAGCTTTCAACTCTTCCTGTCACACACGGTAGGTGCAGGGCTGCCTGATACGCACAGGTGGTTCCAGCCCAGAAGCTTGAAACAGGAACCACTGGCACCCCAGGGGAGTGTGCTAAGGGCTCCTTTCTTTCCTTCCCTGCTGTTTCTTAGCAGGAAGTGGTTCAGGAACCATCTTCCGGTCAATCAGTCAGTGACACTCTCCTGGTAAATCCTGGTAGCTAGAGGTGCAATCTAAGATGCCCAATAAGAACGAAGAGAGAGACTTACGTTTCTAGTTTGCAGCCATCTTGTACCCATAAGGCTATCTGTGCTAAGAATAAAGCTGACACAAGAAAATGAGGCCCAAGAGGATCGTGGAAAACTAGAGCTGAAGCCACGCATGTACCCTCACCTCACCCGGACACTGTCCCGGAGACTGGAGGGGCTGTTGAACCGTTATGTCCAAAGACATCCCTACACCTCCCACAACAGGAAGTGAAGGGGCCTGTGTTTTCTCTTCCTGTCCCTTGGAGTCTTGGGGTGTACAGATGCTCAGTTTAATCAATCTGTTGAGACTACCCTGTGTCTCTGTACTGCAGAGACTGGGCACAGGCTGAGAGAAGAAAGGGGACCAGTGTGGTAGGGTCAGCAGAGGTGACCAGTGTCCGGTGCAGTTCCCCTGCCTGTCCCTGTGTCCTGGGCCTTTGCTGAGTTACCGCACCGCCTTCTCATCAGTTCTGTCATCTATATGGTATTCCTCTAATAACCTGCTTCTCTGACTAAGTTACTCAAAATCTATTTTTTGCTGTTTGTGACCAAGAATCTCTACTTGCGCCCAGGGCACATAGCTTAGTGGCAGAGCATGCATGATGTCCTAGCTTCAGTCTCTGATAATCAGAAGTCAGGAGGGAAATGTGGTGGAGGGAGGGGGAAGGGAGAAGTTGGAGGTAGAGAGTGGAGGGTAGACTGGATCAAAATGCATTATGTCCTTATATGAAATTCTCAAATAATAATTTGTTAAGAAAGAACCATTTTTTGTGTGTGTGTGTGTGTGTGTGTGTGTGTGTGTGTGTGTGTGTATGTATGTATTTAAACAGTGTGAAAAAGACTTTGCAATAATGTATAGTTTCTGTAGCCTCAAGATTTTGGCACATGGATGGGCAAGCAGAATATATATAGTGTGGTAAATGTTGAAAGACTCTCAGAAAATACACAGAGAACTTGGTGGTGGGAGGACCCCTTTTTCCCTTGGGGTGAAGGGAGGGAGGGGGGGGTGTCAGGCCTTACATAGAAGTGGCAGCAAATGAAGATTTACAAGGCCATAAACTTTCAGAGAGGCAGGAAAGGAAAGGGACAGTGTGTAAAAAGAGTGAAAAAAACAAAAACATGCTGAGAAGGAGCTGAGGATAAGGTCATTTAGGTGTGAACAAAACTAGACCTAAGATTAAAGAGAGGCCTGCAAGATGTCTAAGTGAGAAAAGCAGTTTCCTTGAAAGCCTGATGACTCAAGTTCAGTCCCTGAAGCCCATGTAAGGTCGAAGACTAGAACTTACTCTTGCAAGTTGTCCCTAGATCTCCACGTGTGTAGCATGGCATGTGTACTCACATTCACACACACATATACATTATACATACGGGCATACATTAAGAAGGAAGGAAATTTTAAAAAGGAAGGAAGGAGTGAACAAACTTATTGATTAAGGGGTAAATATGAAGAACAGATGAGAGAAGATTTTTGAGAATGAAGAGCTGGATAATTGGATCAAGCAAGTTCTTAAAATGTTTCAGTTGGCCTTCCAAAGTGCTGGAGAATTATTCTAGTCTGAATTCTATCAGGCTTGGGGAATTTCAGCCCCACAAGTTGGCAGCAGAAAAGGCCATCAGACTGAGGAATGGACAGGGGCTAGAGAGCAAAAATCCAGCCCCAAGGACAGTCACTGAAAACAGGGCAAAAGCATGAATTCTTTCAGGTTTACAAAGCTTTGTTCAGACAGAGATGGAGCAAAGCAAACAAGGAACATATGGGGAAAATGGAAAACAAATATCAGCATGGCAAATTCAAATCGAACTACATCAACAATTGGAAGCTGTAATGTTTAGACACCCTAATTAAAACACAGAGCATCTAACCTATCAATATTGGCTCATAAACTGTGCTGTGGACTGAATCTCAC
>CABHPH010154523.1:20913-48804 GCA_902168325.1 Peromyscus nudipes | reverse complement strand
TTTGTCCAGTGTTCTTCAGATTTCTTAGCTGGATGCTTTCATTCTCCTGAAAGACAAAAACAAAACCCTTCCCCAACCCTAATTTTTGGGGAGATTCCCTTTTGGCAAGTTATAGCTATACAAATGAAAAGCATTTGCTAGTCATATAAAGTTAGTTTAAATTGAATGGTCATGCTGATTGATGAACTATCACCTCTTCTAATTAAGAGGTCTCTCTTGTTCAAGTCAAACCTTTATCAATTTTGATGGTATTCATAGCTTGTCTTCAACCTTTATCAATTTTGATGGTATTCATAGCTTGTCTTCTCTGGTGGAAACAAAAGCAAAACCTCATTCCTAATGCAACACATATCCTGGTTTCCATTCTGAGGTCAACATCTTGAAAGTATACAGGCTGATTTAATTCTGTAGCTATTTTCTATTAACTAATGTCTCTCCACAGCTGTTGTTCCTTTCTCACTAGCATTGAGAAAATTCAAAGTTAATAAAGCATTATGTAATCTCTTTCTGGGAGTCTTTGTTACTCCTTTTTGTTTATTTAGCATATCCTTTAGAGTTCAATTCGATCTTTCTATGCTGCTTGGCCTGTAGGATTGTGTGGTATACCTATAATATGCTTTATAGTGTAACAAGCAAAAAACTGTTTCATTTTACCAGAGACATAAGCTGGAACATTGTCAGTCTTAATTTGTACAGGTATACCTATGATGGCCATAACTTCAAGCAAATGAGTACAGAATCAGCCTTTTTGGAATTCAGAGTAGTTGCCCATTTAAATCCTGAATAAGTATCAAAGATGTGGTATGCATATTTTAATTTTCCAAATTCTGCAAAATGAAACACACCCATCTGCCAGATTTCATTCCTCTGAGTAGCCTTTGGGTTACATCATTCTGGTAGAGGAGTTTGAGTGTATAAAGAACAAGTAGGACATTTCCTTGAAATTTCCTTGACTTGTTGCCAGGTTATAAAAAAAAAATCCTTTTTTAAAACTTTTACTTTTGACATGGTGTTTATTTATGAAACTCTTAGGCTTCTAGTACATTTCCTACTAATAGTTGATCAATCTTGTAGTTACCTTGTGCTAGAGGGCCTGGCAGACCCATATGGGATCGAATGTGAGTTATACATAAGGGATGATTCCTATTCCTGATTATTTCTTGTAACTGAATAAATAACTAAGTTAATTCTTACTCATCAGGGATACATTCAGCAGTTTCAATGTGTAAGACCACTCTTTCTGCATACTGAGAGTCAGTAACTACATTGAGAGTTTCTGAAAATTTCATTAATACCATCAGAATGGCATATAATTCCTATTTTTGGACAGAATTATAAGGACTTTGAACTACTTTACTTAAATTTTCTGATGTATAACCTGCATTTCCTGACTTGTTTGCATCAGAATGTAATGTAGGGGCTCCTGATATTGGTGTTTCCTGTACAATGTGAGACAGAATTCAGTTAGTTCTCTTTGTAAGTTGAATTCTATTTCTTTGGGGATATTTGTTGTTAATCCCTCCAAAAAAATTACTGCAAACTCTTTGCCAAGATTTACTTTCTGCCCATAATTTGTCGATTTCATCATTAGTTAAAGGTACTATAATTTCTGCTGGGTCTATTCCTGCTAATTGATGAAGTCTCAACTTTCCTTTTAAAATCAACTCAGAGATCTTTTCCACATAAGTGTTTAGTTTAGTTTTTCACTCTGTTTATTTGGTAGAAATATCCATTTCAATATAATATCTTCCCTCTGCATTAAAATTCCTTTCTATAGTAGAATGCTTAGAGGGTAAAATACCCAAAATGTAATCAAGCTTTGGATCCAAATGATCCACATGTGCATCCTGTTTTCTTTTCCACCAAAGCCAATTCTTTCTCAGCTTCAGCTGATAACTCTCTTGGACTATTTAAGTCCTTGTCACCCTCTAAGGTTTTGAACAAATTATTCAGTTCATCAATTTTTACCCTAATAGTGGTCCATAGATTGGAAATGACTCCTAATAATCTTTGATAGTCGTTAAGAGTCCGTAATCAATCCCTCCTAATTTGCACATTTTGGGGTCTAATTTTTTGTTTAGACCTATTTTATATCCTAAATAAATAATAGAATCTCCTCTTTGTATCTTTTCAGGAGCAATTTGTAATCCCCAACAAGGCAAAGTTTTCTTTACTTTTTCAAACATTCTTTCTAAAGTATCTACATTTGAATCAGCTAGTAAAATGTTGTCCATGTAATGACAATGAACTATAGATTGAGGAAATTACTTAAATATTACTTACAATGGCTATCATACAAAATATTGACACAGGGTTGGGCTATTTAACATTCCCTGTGGGAAAACCTTCCATTGGTATCTCTTAACAGGCCAAGAATTATTATAAGTAGGCACTATGAAGGCAAATTTTTCTTTTTTTTTTCTTGTAAGGGTATTGAGAAGAAACAGTATTTTAAATCAATAACTATAAGAGGCCATCCTTTAGGTAACAGAGAAGGCAAAGGAATTCCAGATGTAGAGTGCCCTTTGGCTGAATTACCTTATTAGCAGCTCTTAAATCTTACCATTCTCCACTTACTAGATTTCTTTTTAATAACAAAATTTTTTTTAATAAAAAAAACCCAGTGTATCAGCAAAGGTGTGAAAAAAACTGTTCCAATTCAGGATGGGTATATACAAAGCATAGAACTAAGTAAGCGCTAATGGATCTTGTTATAGTTAGGGTTTCTATTGCTGTGAAGAGACACCATGACCATCAAACTCTTATAAAATAAAGCATTTATATAACAAGTCTTTCTCTGTCCCACCAGCCAGTTCCCAAATAATGACGTGGAGGCTTCTTATTAATTATGAAATATCAGCCTATAGCTTAGGCTTGTTTGTAACTAGTTCTTATAACTTAAATTAGCCCATTTCTACTAATCTATGTCTGACCATATGCCTCGGTTACCTCTTTTTCATTCAGTACCTCCAACTTGTTCTATGTTTGGCTGGCAACTGTGTCTTTCTTCTGTCCAGAGTTTTCTCTCTGTCCAGAAGTTCCACCTATACCTCCTGCTTAGCTATTGACCATTTAGCTTTTTATTACACCAATCACAGCAATAAATCTTCACACAGTGCCCACATATCCCACAACACATTTAATTGGAACTGGCTTATAGTTTCAGAGTTTTAATCCATTATTGTCATGGTGCGAAGCATGGTGGCACACAGGTACACATGGTGCCATAGAAGAAGCTGGAAGTTCCACATCTGGATCCACAGGCAGCAGAAAAGGGTGACATTGAACCGGCTTGAGCATCTGAAGCCTCAAAGCTCACACCCAGTGACCCACTTCCTTCAATAAGTCCATGCCTACCTCAACAAGGCTATGCCTCCCCATAGTGCCATTTTCTGTGGTCCTGGGGGCGCGTTTTTATTCAAACCACCATAAATCTGAAATGGTGAATAGAGCTTGGGTCAACTGTCTTTCTTGTCCTCATGTAATAGGGCAGGACGAATGAAGGGGGGTTCTACTTGAGTCTGCACTTTTACCCACAAGCTTGACTCCTATTCCTTCCAATGTTGCATGGAACAGCTTGGTTTTGTGTCTCTGGAGAGACCCTGGGACCCATGGGCTCATGATGTCTTCATTATTTGCTGCACTGCTTCTTAGGATGTGTTTCCTTTAGGGAACAAACTATCTTCCAAACTTGGCCTAATTGTTTTTAATCTATTATTGCTCTTGGTTGGGGTGCAGTAGTGTTTGCAGCATAAATTTCTAGGCATAGTAATAAAAAGCAAAAAGCTGGTTTTTCTTCATCTCGTAGCATGAAAAAGAAACAATGTCTACTTGATTTTAAACATTTTGCTGAGTAGATTTAGTGATGGTTAGATAATGATTTATAATAAAGAGAAAATGACATACAACTGATTATACAGAAAATAAGGGTATCTTACTCTGAGGAAATTCTCTGTTATATTTAGCTATATGTAAAAGGAATTGCTTTCTAGCTTGTTAAGCCACCTGAAAGATAGGAAAGTCAAAATTCATTACCATTAATTAAGAATACTGTTAGATATCCCTTTTAGGAAAATGGTTTGTATTTCTTGTTTTGCTGTCATGATTTTTGTAATTATGAAAAATATCAGGGTTTGGGATAAAGAAAGACGTACCATAGCCATCTTTTGGGTCTTGAAGTTTTTCAAGGGCAGAGTATTTTATGTCTTTCCTCCAAATAAAATAAAGTTGCTAAGAACAATTACATTGAGGGCTGGAAAGATGACTCAATGGTTAAGGACGCTGGCTATTCTAGAGTACCCAGGTTCAAGTCCAGTGTCCACATGGCAGCTCACAACCTTCAGTAATTCCAGTTCCAAGGGATTGATGATCTCTACATACATGTCAACAAAACACCCACAGATGTAGAAATTTAAAGAGTCCCCAAAATTAACTCAATAAAAAAGAAGAATTACATTTGTCAAGGCTTCAGGCTTAAACATTTTGTCAAATAAATTCATTTAAATTATAATAATATATGTGCAGTAGGACCAAAACCGAACTACTGGAAGACATCAATTCCACCAGTTATGCTCCTGTTACCAGGTGCTGAGTGCTTTGCGTGATCATGTGACTTACCTCGGGACCTGGCGAGAGCTCTGAGTCTGCTCTCTACTTCTGAACAAAGTCAAAGAAATATCAAGAGTTTTGTCTGCAAAGGTGAGAGTGGAAGTGTGGCTCACACCTAGAATCCCAACGCTGAGGAGACTGATTCAAGGGGATCAGAAGCCTGGGCAGCATTGCGCCACTCTGTCTAAAAGAATGAGGAAGGGAAAACTTTAAAAATTCAGAAAATGTGCATAAATAAGTCAATAGATCATGTTTTAGAGAGCTTGCCTTCAATGCCTTTTGAAATTAGTGCATGGGACCAAGGAATCTTTTCTGTTCTTCAGAAATTAGGCCTGATTGATTTTTTTATATGACATTTTTTTGTATGCATATATAAGCACACTCAAAAATTCTAAACTGAATCTGCACTTCAGTGGGATAAAATGAAGGGAACAGACGTTTTTTCTCTTTTGTGAAAGAATCAGTTCTTATTCTGTGAAATTCTACTGGGAAATTTTAAAAGGTAAGAATATACCTCCTTAAGCAGAACAAAGCCTTGGTTTTGCAATGAACATTAAAATTCACACAAATTTGAGTAGAAAGTGTGTGTGTGTATGTGTGTGGAGAGAGAGAGAGAGAGAGAGAGAGAGAGAGAGAGATTTTCAAGTAATTTAGTAGAAATGATTTTACTTCTTATGAAACACACGGAAGTATTTACATGGAAATTAATTTTTAGTGAAAGTGATTGCTTTAACTTCATGAAGTGAATATAACAAAATTGTACATCACACAACAAAAAGGAATTTCTCACTTGGTATACCATCTTGAATCGGAATTTGGGGTTTAGAGGACTTTGGAAGAACATTTGGAACACTCACAGCTTTGTATTCAAAACAAACCATTGTAGAATCAGCTTTAGAAAACCTTTTAAACTAGTTTAATGAGAAGGAGAAGTCTGACACAAAGAAACCCAAGAACAGCCGAGTTTCAGATCAAAAAACAATGGCAGCATTACTAAAACCAAGGTCACCAACCATCTATAAGTTGGTTTTCACTTCTGATCTCTCATAACCATGTTTCATATGATTCCATTGTTTATTCGCATTAAAATCCCATTCCATGTCAACAATATCTGATTCTTGAATTGTTTACAAAGCTTCTTTAGATTCCAATAAGAAAGAACAGTCATAGTAGGGAGCAAATGGACTGGATGTGAGTCCATGTTCTCAGGTAAGAACCAACGCATCCGCTTGAGTATGACATCTAACTTTGGACCAAACACCTGTGACAAGGTAAATAGAATCAAACTACATAAACTTGGTCATCATGCTACTATGTGAACTAGAGGAGAATAATGAAATTCACAAAGTGGCAACCCATAAATGTACCAGCAGTTATTGTACAATAAGTGAATAGTCAGAGGGCAGTCATTTAGTTATTAGGGATTTTGTGACCAGTTCTCTAGCTAGCTAGGAATTAAGCAAAGTCAGGGAACTATAGTAGAATCAGGAGACTGAGAACAAATTCATGGCAGAGAGGATTCATCACTTTCATAGGTTTTTCTGCCAGTTAAATAAATAACTTAAATAAATAATATTTATAAAAATATTATTTAAGTTTTTGTTTTGAGTTTTATTTATTTATTTATTTTTGTTTAAGTTTTATTTAAGTATTTGTTTCAAGTATAAAAATGTCTGATATCACCTGGGAAAGGTCTAAGAGGAACCCTTGGAGACTCCAGTTGTCTTTGATAATTTCCTTAACCAAGATTTCTTCCTAAAAGTCCTGGAAATTTATCCATCTCTCCAACAAAGACTTATGTTAACACCACTCCTGAATGAGTCTATTATGTATACTCCTCCAAAGCAATAAAATGCCACATACACACACACACACACACACACACATCACCACCACCACCACCATCATGTGCTATAAACATACCAATGCAATACAAAAGCATACATGTTAGAAAATCCATGTAAAAATAGGATGTACTTTCTCTGAAATTAAGAAACCTAAAAACAACTTTTTAGAATTTATCCCACACGCATTATCATATATGTTCAAAAGGAAAAGTGGAAGAAATGGTCTTCCCCAGTAAAGAGCATCCCAATTGGTTGTCCAATACCACGTGGCCAGCCCTGAGACCATATACATATAGGTGACATCATACAGACTGAGCAGGTTGTATTTATGCATTTAGAAATGCGTGTGTGAGTGTGTGTGTGTGTGTGTGTGTATGTGTGTATGTGTGTGTGTAAAACAATAATTTAAAAATAAGTGACCATGAATTTGAGAGTAAGGGAGTTGCATGGAAGTGGTTGGAAGGAAGAAAGTGAAAGGTAGAAATGACATATTATAATTAAAAAAATAAAAATAATTATAAACAAAAGATACTATAGGATGACACAGAAAATAACTAAGATTGTGATATGCTTTAGTTATTACAAAATGGAAAACTTCACAACTATTTTTAAAAATGAGTTGACTTGTTCAAAATAAAAGGCTGGGTTTTTTTTTGAGGTTATGATATAATTATATCATTTACTTCCTCTGTCTCTTCCATCCAGTCCTTCTCATGCACCCACCACTATTGTTGCCTTTCAATTTCATGACACCTTTTCTTTAATTAATGCTACATATGTGTGTATGTGTTTCTAAATACATAAACGCACCCCGCTCAATCTGTATAATGTTACCTACAAGTCTATGTCAGAGCTGACCATTTGGTGTTGGATAACCAACGGTGTGCTCTTCCTTGAAGAAGATTATTTCTCCCACTCTCAACGTTCCTGGTTGTCTATAGTTCTGTGACCTGAGCTGAAGCCTCGTGAGTTTCCCCCTGTCCGTGTTATCGAGTCTGTTGTTGTCACTCTTGTTTAGGTCATGCTCAGGCAGCAATGCTGATGAGACGCTCAAACAAGAAAAGGATTTGTTTAAAAAAAAAATAGCCTAGAGATGAAAGATAGAACCAAATACAACCGGCCAAAGAAAAGGTCAATGAAGTGATTCCTAATAATATTCTGCTGTAGTCATAAATCGGCACTTAGCCCAATTGTTATCAGAGAGACTTCATCCAGCAACTGATGGGACCCATGGCCAAGCATTAGGAGCTCCATGAGTCCTGCAGAGGAGGGGCAGAGGAAGGGCAGAGGAGGGGCAGGAAGGATTATAGCAGTCAGAGAGATTGAGGACACTCAGAACACTGCCCACAGAATCAACTAAGCAGGGCTCATAGGTACTCACAGAGACTGAAGCAACAATCAGGGAACCTGCATGGGTCTGAACTAGGTCCTCCGCATATGTGTTATGGTTGTGTAGCTTGGTCTTCTTGTGGGATTCCTAACAGTGGGAGTGAGTAGTGCCTCTGACTTTTTCCCTTGCTCTTGGGACCCTTTCCTCCTACTGGGTTGCCTCATCCAGACTTTATGTAAGAGGGGGTGCCTAGTCTTGTTACAACTCGATATCCCTGGGAGGCCTGTTCTTTGCTGAAGGGAAATAGAGGAGGAGTGGATCTGAGGGTGAGGGGAGGTGTATGTAGAGGAACTAGGAAGAGTGGAGGGAGGGGAAACTGCAGTCAGGATGTCATGTATGAGAGAAGAATAATTTTTGAAAAAAAGTATTTCAAGGCAATTAAGCACGGGACGCAGGAAAACAGCAAAAGTACAAAGTAAAATCAAAGAAAGAAGAAAGCAAGGAATAATTAAGTTAATGAAAGTTAGTGAGAGGAAAAATTATAGAAATTATTAAGAGAAACTGGTACATTAGAAAGCTGACAAAAACAGAAGACGGAGAAACAAAGAAAATAAAGTGCTTCGTTAAAAGCAGTAAGAGTGGAAATTCTACAAACAATATCTTCACATTTTAAAAAACTACTCTTCTAAAAACATATTTTATCAAAATTGTAATTATAAAATTAGAGGGTTATGCTTATTTCTAAAAATAATTAATCCAAGATAAGTTTCCATGAAGAAGATATAAACTGAGACAATTTTAGAAATGACTCTCTACCAAACCTTCAGTAAATCCATAAACCTCTATTATAAAAATCTCTTCAAGAAGCTTGAAAAGTAGAAAAGCAACCCACTGGGTCCCCAAAGTTAGCATCTGGACAATCCAAAGCCAGACGATGCTGCTCATGAAAGCTGGGGACGAGAGATTCTGAACTGTGTATGGGAGTGGAAAGAGCCAAGAATGCCTCTGACAATTTTGGAGGAAAAAAAAAGAGGAAAGAGGAAAGAGTTGAGAGGAGGTGTTCAACAACGGAATACAGAAAAGAGAGGAGAGATTTGCTTTCACATAACTGACACTTTTTACATGCAGACAAACATTTTCAGTAAGTAAGAAGAGATTGTTTAATGAAATGTGATCACTTTGCCGTCTGGATGGAAAATGATGTCACATCTCTCTGTCAATGCTAACACCCAGTAGAAGAAGGCAGTTGGGTCGCTTTCGCACCACAAACAAAACCAGCTCAAAACAACTGGAGGTACAGAGGGCTGGAACCTTAGAAACTTTAGAGGAAGATTTGGAGAACCATTCCATGGCCTTTGCAGTGAAGAGTACGTCTTAACCAACAATCAAAACACAAAGACGACCAGAACCAATTCAATTTATTGAAATTGAAATCTACGATATAACAGCAGATTCCACAAACCTATTTTAAAAAGACACATTCAGCTTCAAGCATATACTGGGAAAAGATAATTTGATCCTATATAGCAAACAAGAATAAACCATCCAGAACATATAAAATGCAACACATAAGAAATAAGAAGACAGATGTGGGAAAAATTAGTATGGCTTCCTGATGGTAAAGCCCAGAAAGATGGCTCAGGGGGTGAAGATCCTTGCTTCCAAGCCTGGCAACCTAAGTTCAAATCCACATGGTGGAAGAAAAAAAGGCGATCCTCTAAATGCCACACATATGCTGTGGCCTGTGCACACACAAACACACATGTGTGCCTGTGTGTGCACACACAAATACACATGTGTGCCTGTGTGTGCACAAACACGATAAGTAGATAAATAAATAAAAATCTTTATTTTTTAATGAGTTCTCTTTCATTTTACATACCAATCCCAGTTTCCCCTCCCTCCCCTTCTCCTGCCCCCCACCTCTCCCAATCCCACCCCCCCCAACCACTCCTCAGAGAGGGTAAGGCCTCCGGTGGGGAGTCAACAAAGTCTGGCATACTAAGTTGAGACAGGACCAAGCCCCCCCCCTCCCCCGTGTCAAGGCTAAGCAAGTTATCCCACCCTAGGGAATGTGTTCCAAAAAGTCATTTCATGCACCCAGGATAAATCCCACTGACAGGGCCTCCCCAAACAGATCTAGCCACACAACTGTCACCCACATTCAGATGGCCTAGTTCAGTCCCATGCATGTTCTCCAGCTGACAGGCCAGAGTCCATGAGCTCCCACCAGCTTGGGTCAGCTGTCTCTGGTTTCCCCCATCTTGATCTTGACCTTACTTGCTCCTGTGATCCCTCCTCCCTCTCTTCCACTGAAGTCTAGGAGCTCAGTCCAGTGCTTGGTTGTGGGTCACTGCATCTGCTTCCGTTAGTTATGGGATGTAGGTTCTATGATGACAATTAGAGCAGTCACTAATCTGATTATAGGGAAGGCCAGTTCAGACACCCTCTCCACTATTGCGAGGAGTCTTAGCTGCTGTCATCCTTGTGGATTCCTGGGTATTTCCCTAGCACCAGGTTTCTCCCTAACACCATAATGGTTCCCTCTATCAAGATATCTCTTTCATTGTTCTCCTTCTCTATCCCTCCCTCAACTGGGTCATGCTGTGGATATCACTCTGTATCAATAAAGCGCTGATTGGCCGGTAGCCAGACAGGAAGTATAGGCGGGACTAACAGAGAGGAGAATTGAGGGAACAGGAAGGTAGAGGGGAGACGGCCCGGAGCCGCGGCCAGGAGAAGGAAGATGTAAGGTACCGGTAAGCCACGAGCCACGTGGCAAAGTAGAGATTAATAGAAATGGGCTAAATATAAGAGTAAGAGCTAGACAATGATAGGCCTGAGCTAATGGCCAAGCAGTTTAAATAATGTCAGCGTCTGTGTGTTTATTTTATAAGTGGGCTCGGAGACTGGCGGGACTTGGGAGCTGGAGACTGGCGGGTGGCAGAGATTTGTCCTGACTGTGGGCCCAGCAGGAAAACTCTAGCTACAGGGTCATCTCAGTCCCTCCTGTTCCCATCCCTCGTCCCTTCCCTTCAACCCCCTCCTTCCAGTTTACCCAGGAGATCTTAACTATTTTCCTTTCCTGGGGTCCTTCATGTGTGTCCCTCTTAGGGTCATCCTTTTTACCTAGCTTCTCTGGGGTTGTGAATTGTAAACTGTCCTTTGCTTTGCATCTACTATCCATTTAAGAGTGAGTACATACCGTGGTTGTCTTTCTGGGTCTGGGTTACCTCACTCAGGACAATTCTTTCTAGTTCCATCCGTTTGCCTACAAATTTCATGATGTCATTATATAAAACCTTTTTAAAAAAAAATCCAATTGTAAATAACTATCGGAACATATGACTTGCCTTTCTCTAATTCAAATGGGAAAACCTATTTTTTGTGAGTTTCTTTGTTACTGTTAAGCTTCATCTCTGTTGTTCATTTTCCCCAGAAACTCCTTTCCGACTGTAGGTAGCTTTTGCTGGGCATGTGATAGGAGAAGTCTCTGAGGAAACTGGTCTAGGAGAAGCATATGCAAATGTGCCTGTCATGTTCCCTTAAAAATAAGAGTCCCTCCCAGAACGGAAGGCTCCACAGGGTGATAGGCTTCCACTGATGTACTCAACACTTGAGTTCCATTGTATCTGAAACCCTTCCTTCAGCTTCATGGCTTTTGTGTGGGTTGGAAACATAAGATACTGTGAAATATTGATGAATTCCTATAAGGATTTGTGTTACACAGTGATGTCTTCATTCACCGCAGGATATTGTCAAAAAATGTATGGTATATAAGAACAAAACTGATCACTGTGTCATAGAATGTCCTTTTACAAAGACCCTTAATTACGTCATCAACCTTCGCTGGTGTCCCAGCCTAAAAAGCGGGTGGGCGCTCTGTTCTTTCTCTTCCTTTCCGCTCCTTTCCTCCCATCGGGCTCCCTCTCTCTCTCTCCCTCCCCCCTTTTGTCTCTCTGTTTCTCTCTTTCTCTCTCTCCTTCTCTCTCTGTCTCTCTCTTTCTCTCTCTCCCTCTCCCCTCCCAATAAAGCTCTAAAAAGGTTAACCATGGTTATGATTCTTTTAATCAGCACGCTCCTCCGCCGGCATGGCAGCTGCGGGCGGCGACCAGCCAGGGGGGGTGCAGCGCCGTTTAACCAGCGCCGTAGCATAACCAACATCAAAAAATACTAACAAAATCTCTTTTTGGGTTTATTACAAAGAAATTTCATTTTTTGCTTAAATTATATTTCAAACAAGTAAACTGTGAAGCCAAACAAGTTCCTTTTTGCCTTGGAGCCAAGCGTGGCCACAATGCAGGCAGCAGCGCCAAGTGCACTGTTCCCGCTTCAGGAACCTTATGGTGTGTACGTTCTTCTCTCTGTCTTCTCGGCCGCTCTTAAACTCTGCGGTGGTGTTGGGTTTATGAGACTGTATTAGCTGCCACAAACCGTAAGTAAGTAACAGTAAATACACACATGACTGACCATAGAGAATAACTGTACACGCCAGGTGTCTATTTCCTCATCAGCTACAAATGAAGCTCTATTTTGAATTGACTATTTGGGGATTTTTCAAGTAAATTTCCCTGTTTTCATTCAAAACTAAATGTTTTATCTTTCAATATTATACTAATATTTCTTGGTCACATGGACAAGATAAAGGTATGGATCTTAAAGTTCCATGTCATGAATTCAAGAGTTGACCCTTCCACTGAAGAATTAGTTATAAACTATGACCACACCATGGCATTTTTATATAGCATATTTTCCTTGTGTGTGAACTGTGCCAACAATAATGTTTTCAACATTCTGTTAGGAAATGTGTAGAAATGTGTATGTTAAGTCATAAAGTTATCAAAAAGCAAATTATAACAACGAAGCCCTTAGTTCTAACATAACCACTTACATTCAAGTTCTGCTTCCGTCATTTCCTAGCACCAAGTCCTCGGGTTAGTCTTAGTCTCTTAAGGTCTCTGAGAAACGGAGTGGATAAACTGCGCACAATGACACACACCTCAATCCCAGCACCTGAGAAGCAAATGGTCTCCACAGAAAGCAGAAAATGCAGATGGCAAGAAATAGCTTAATAATTGATATACGGAAATGTATGTGTGCACGCATGTATGTAGACACACATCAATTACATATGCATGCATCGGTGTTATACATATGAGTCTTGAAGATGTAAGACAATAACAAATAAACTACTGCTCTAACACACTGTTCTTACCTGGGTGGTACATGTTACCAGAGCCTGGCACTGCCTGAAACACAACTGATATCTAATGATTAAGGTAAAATTAATTTAAGTATTAGAGCACAAAATATTTTCAAATGGGCCTAATTTATATGCATTCATACTAGTAACAGTATATGGATTGGACAGGTTATATTTAGGAATACATGTATACCTCATATACATAGACATATACATACATATATATGCATACAATAACAATTAATGAAAAAAGATGTCATGATTTGAAGGAGAGTGGGGAGGGATGCTTGAAGGGAGGAAAGGGAAGGAGGAAATATTGTAATTACATTATAATCTCAAAAATTAAAAAAATGTAAAATTACAATAAAATACCTAAGAAAGGACTAAATAAATAAATAAAATTGCCTAGAGAGATGTCACATTAGTTTCTGGAATTTTTCCTTCTACACTGATTATTAATACATGAACTAAATTTCCAAATAATTCTGAAAATGTATCTTCTACAAAAGAATTCTAGTGTGTAAACAATGTTAGCAACTGCAGAGAGCCTACGAGCAGCTTGTTAGAAAAAGTCCCTGTACAAACATTTGCCTTTCCCAATGTTTCCTTTAGTGAGTTGGTTTATCCTTCTGCATACCATCCTGTGTGATTCACCCACTGCTATGAGAAATGCATGTTTCAAGAACACACATGTTTATGCCTTCTTACATCCTTCTTAGTATGTGCTGACACTATTCTAGTACTAGACATATAGTATACAAGAGAAAATCTTGCCCTCATGGAATTTACATTACACTAAAGAAAGTCTGACAATAAAAATAAGTGTATAAATAAATACGTAATAACCAGGTGATACTATGGAGAAATAGCAAAGAAAGTTAAGAAACAGAGAGTGGGATGTGCTTATGTTAACTCATAGATTACTTGATGTGGATAGGGAAGCAATCTGATAAGATGATATTTGAACAGTATTCCCAAGTAAAAGCAACAGACAAAGAAATATGGATTATGGATTGCCCAGAGTTCAGGTAAGACGCTACATCTGGCATGGGATATCTGAGGGAAAAAAAAAGTCTATGTACACTGTGCTCTTATGTCTGTTAACTTTATTCCTCTAAGACAAAATTCTATCTATATAGCTACAGCTCCATCAGGCATTCAGGGCAGGAATGAATCTAGAAACATCAAGCTCTTTGTCCGTCTACTTTATTTCTCTGGGATGAAATCCTGTCTTCATAGCTTCAGTTCTGCCCTGAAACTCAGTTCCTCTTTTACTGCCCTCTCATAGTCCTGCTAACAACTAAGCTCTTATGCTTCCAGCCTCATCTTCACCCTCTGTTTCTTCACCCTCCATCTCTACTTGCTCTCTGCTCCTGGCTCTGATGAACTCTACAAGAGTTCTGCCTTACCATCTACAAAACCTCTGTGTTCTTCCCTTCTCCCTGGTCATGCCATTCTGTCTCCTCTACAAAAAAAACACCTGTTCCTTCTTCCCCTGGCCACGTGGTTCTCTGCCTCCTCAGGAATGTTGCTCCACCCTACCTTCCACCTTGATATGTAAAAATCTCTTTTGTTCTCAGTCACTTGCTCTGGAGAGCCACTAGGCCTTAAGGCAAGGAGATGGTCTGAGCTTCATTTGCACAAGAAGCAAAGCTATGCATCTACCGCCTGCTTGGCTCTGTCTACATGACCTTATCCAAGTACTGGCCCGAACACGAAGTTCACACACACATTCTATGGAAATTGTAAACACAAGAAATTCATAACAAGGCACAGCTGAATATTAAAATATGGACACCAAATAGTCCATGCTAAATGGCTTCCCACTTGACTGACCCTTGGCCTGGTCAAGGTATAGCTTTAATACACAGCTGGACTCATTATAACCTATTCCTGTGGCTCACCACAATGGATCACATTGCAGACATGGGGGAAAATAAGTGAAAACTCCTAAGCAAAAGGTCATCGAATTTTCAAAGAACAGTAAGAAAATCCATGAAATAAAGCAGTACAAAAAGGTGAGTTGGTAGAAGGTGAATCAGGGAGGCTGTGGGAGAAGAGTTTACTCACATGGGCTTGGTGGGGTTGTGGGATTGGGGGAGTGCAGTTAGATGAAACAGAATGGCAATAGATGGTTTCAAGTATGTCTTTTCTGTATAAGAAACTGACTATCAACATTAATAAAATAAGTGTCAATGGAGTGCTCAGCCACAAATGCGACATCTATATCTGCATCTCCCAACCCACAAAAGGCTTGGGATCATCACAGAAGAGAAAGCAGAAAGAATCTACGAACCATAGGTCAGGGAGTGAAACAATGTGGTCTGAACACTACAGGACCGCTACACCGATGAACTCCAGCATTTCTGGTTTCTGCACAAGACACACTCAAGAACAAACCAGCCAGCATTTTAGAAGAGTGGCAGGGCCTCAGGAGCCATTGACAGGATGACTTCTAAGGAAAGGAAGGTTTGTTTTCTTTAGGAGTGTGGATCCTGGAGGTCAAGTATGCTCCAACCCAGGCCCCATACCCAGGAGTGTATGAGGAAAACAACCTGGACTTAGTTTCCAAGCCAAGAAGAAGTTATCAGCATCTAGGAGCCACCTTTCAGGCATGGAATGAAAAGATGGACAGAGATGGGGAGACTGGGCAGGGAGGTGGCCAGAGACATGAGACAGAGTCAGTGTTAGCCACGACCTCCATGGGGTATTTAGGCATTAGCCAGCATTCCTGGATATACTTAATAAGCCTGGAGAAATAGCAGAGGTCTGGGTCTGAGTAGAGAAACTTTAGTGAACTTTTCATGTATTTACATAAAAATAGAAGAGACCCTGAGCTTCTGTTGCCGCTGCCTTAACATCACCCGTAGAGACAAGATGGAATTAGTCATAGATCCCATGGCCACCATTAAATCCAGAATCTATCTGGGTGGGACTGAAAATCAAAAAAAACTGGGACTTTACAAAATGGCTGTCTTAAATATGATGGGCTCGGAAGTCCCTGAAGGGTTCTCATCCTACCCCTCTCTCCTTACATGATACTCGGGGTTGTGGGAAGTCTTGGGGAGATGCTGGCCTGCGCACTACAATGACAGCGCATAATTGTGACTGCACTATGGCCCAGAATGTGGAAATCCAATTTCCCATGTCATTTATAGGGTATCTGCACCATATGTGACAATGAGTCTTCTCACTTTGTACAGTCAGTCACATAACCCACAGGATCAATTTTAAAGATTGAACATTGTTTACTTGCAGCCTGACTTCATAACAGGATCAAACTAAGTTGCTCAAATATTTTGCATTGCAGCCAAGTCACACACCTGCCGCCAGACAAAAACATGCTGATTTGGGTTATTTAGGAAAATGTCCCATGTTCTCACACCCTCCCTGGAATTACTGAACCAGTTTACTAAAATCATAAACTTGTCTTATAAGTAATTTCTAAAGTATAACAACTGAACCACTCAAGATTTGCTATGTATACACCCCAAAAATCAAAATACCAGCCTCAGATTTAGTGTGTAACTTAGCCATTTTCTCCCTGCCATTTATGTTCATGGCAGATAATATTATCTTGAAGACAGTTCTTATTTGTATTAACTCAGAAATTAGCCTAAACAAAACCTTCCAAATGATACTATTCTGAATTTTATTTTTGTACACAGTTTTCTTTCCCTCTTCCTGTAGTCTTTATACCTATCTCTTCACAAGGCCCTTCTGTGGTATAAAGTAGATAAGCTTGTGAAGTCTTACAGTCTCGGGAAGACAGCAGGCAGGAGAAGCAAAAAGTGAGTGGGAGTCACAATCACAGGACACACTTTTCAATTGTCGTTCAGACAGCTCGGAAATGCTTGCTCAACTCATTTTATACACGCTAGCATGACCACCTGATTCATCTTGTCTGCTTGCCTCCCGGGTTATCAGCTCTTCAGATGTCATTACAAAAGTCAGGCCAGCTCAGTATTCTGTCAAACAGCTCATCCAGGTTCTTATTTTAGCTTCCACAGTTTCTTCTCAGACTACCCAGGTCCTGACCACACATCAGGCAAAGGGAGTGGGTGCCTCCCGGATTTGTCCTCATTCTTCTTCTGAACACAGGTCATGTGAATGCCAGGGAGAGGCTCCTGAGCTCTGGTTTCCTGTGACATCTAAACAAACATTACTCCCCTGTGGGAAGTAAAGGAAAACATTCTTAGAAAGGACCCACACATCCATTTGTTACATTGAGATTATTATTCACCTAATGAAATTTGCCTTTGAAAATGAATTATATTTTATAAATATAAAGACAATCATGGTTTGTTGACTCCCAGGGGAGGGCTGTCCCTTTCTGAAAGGAAGAGGAGTGGGTTGGGGTGTAGACAGGAGTGGGTTGGGGGAGGGGAAACTGTGGTTGGTATGGAAAAATAAATGAAAAAAATTAATAAAAAATAAAGAAAACCATATTTTCTAAAGCATTCTAGTATAATTTTGGTTATCTAGGTTAAATTTGGTTAATCTAGGTTAATTTTGATAATAATCTTAATCCCTGCACCCAAATTTAACACCTTAACCTTCCAGTGTCTTACATTTGAATCATACAGTCTAGTCATATTTTCTAAAGCTTTTATGACATTTTTTAAAAGTAGCATAAATAGTGAAAAGTAAGCCTAATTCCACGTTAGATACCTTCTATGGGTGTAAGTGCAGCTCTGTCTTTTTTTTTTTTTTTTAATTAAGGCGATTTCCAGCAGTCACTTCTGACTCCCGTGGCATCTCGCCGCAATCCTACCCACTTTCCTGCCGCACCGAAGTTCATTTGTGTCATTCAAATCTGTGCTCCTTAAATATCCGCTTATAAATTTATTATGGCAACACATTCATATCTTTACATTTAATCTGAAACTCCGATAACAAGCAGGAGATGGAATAAATGAGTAGCAGACACCCTTGACAAAGTTAAAATGCTCTGCTGTCAGAGCCGATGGGAACCGTTACGGTGACGGAAGAGCGTTTTAATTTTGTCCAGTTCTTCCTTCTCCGTTGCCCCATCATTGCGCCTCTCCGGGTCGCTGTGAAATGTTTGATGAAGGGTCCAGCGTTTAAGTGTCCAACATCCTCAGGAAAATGTGTTGGGGGTGTTTTAAAATCATGGCTTTTGAATGACACAGATGAACTCCGCTGCTGTGCTGCTGCGGTGGGAATTTATCATCTCGTTAATTAAGGAGGCTTTTCCAATAGTAACTCCAGAAATTGCCTCTGGAATATCATTAATTAACAATCCCACTGCCATCACGGAAAGGAGGGGGCAGGGCAAGTAAAACTGACAAGAGGAATAACTATTAAAATGCACACACACACACACACACACACACACACACACACACACGCACATGCACACGCACACGTGCATGCGCACACATACATACAAACATGGAATTCACCAGGCTAACTTGGAAAGGAGGACAGGAGTTACGTAAGGCAGGTATTATTGGATCAACAGAAAAACAACAAAAAAATCCAATTTGCAACATAAAAGCTATCTTGGTTCCCAGGCCTTGTGTTAGTTTCTAAACAAAATCAACAGTTGGGAAACTCTTTATCCAAACTAAACTATTTACCATGTTGTTTAGAATTTGAGAGGTGTTTTATTCTTTGTCTTTTCTTTTTTCCCACTATGACTATTTCCTTTCTAGGGAAGAAGAAAACAAGTCTCCTCGCCTAGTTTTCTTATTTGAGTATCCAGGTAACAAACTACTTAAAATCAACCAAACAAAACTTGATAATTGGCCCCTATCCCCATCTGAGCCACAGAAGAATGTAACCATAGCAACCTGTCGTTTAGCACAGACCATCTCATGTACCTTTCAGAATTTAAGTCTGTGAGAATCTCCATTCCTAAGTAGAATTATCATGCTGGGAACATTTTGTTCTTTACTGTAAGGCAAGTATGGAGCCGGGCACGCAGACGGTTCTCCACAAGGTGTTCAGATGAAGAAGAGGCTCATGCAACATGAAAGATGCAAATATGTCCGCAGATCTAAAGTTCTTTCTAGAAAGGAATGAACAGGAATGGATTCCATGAAGGACACTCATTAATGCCACAGTGGCTAACAGTGGCTCTCTGAAATCCAAGTGTCTTGAGTAACAATCTTGGGCAGAAAGGAAACAACACATCCTTTTTTAAATAAATAAATAAGTTATTTATTTATTTTACATCCCAGCTGAAGTTTCTCCTTCCTCCTCTCCTCCCAGTCCCTTCTTCCTACCCCCTCTCTGTTCCCACCCCAATTCACACCTCTTCCATTTCTGTTCAGGAAAGGACAGGTCTCCCATGAGTATCAACAAACCATTGCACATCAAGTTGCAGTAAGACTAAGCACTTCCCCGTGTATTAAGGCAACCCGGTATGAGGAGCAGGGTCCCAAAGGCCAGGAAGAGTTTGAGATAGCCCCTGTTCCCGCCGTTAGGAGTCTCACAAGGGACCAAGCCATACAACAGTAACATATATGCAGAGTATCTAGGTCAGTCTCATGTAGGCTCCCTGGTTGTCAGTTCAGTCTCTGTGAACCCCTGTGAGCCCAGGTTAGTTGATTCTGTGAGTTTTCTTGTGGTGCCCTGAACCCCCCTGGCTCCTACAATACTTTCTCCACCTCTTCTGCAGGATTCCCTAAACTCTGCCCAATGTTTGGGTGTAGGTCTGCAACTGTTTCTATCAATTACTAGATGAAACCTCTCTGATGACAATTGGGTGAGGCACCAATCTGGTCACAGGAGATGGCCAGTTCCGGCTACCTATCTGCTATTGCTAGGAGTCTTAGCTGGGTCATTCTTGCTGATTCCTGGGAGAGTCCCTTTTGCCAGGATTTCCCCTGATCCCAAAATGCCCCCCTTCCCAGTGGTCTCTTTCAGTACTTTCTCCCCTCCCCCCCCAACCTGATCACTCCTGTTTCTGTCACCACCTGCCATCAGTCCACTCACAAAAATCTCTTCTAATCCCCTTCCCATGGCCATCTGGGCCTCCCCACCATGAACCCTCTCATTAAATGTTGAAAAAACCTTTGACAAAATTCAACACCCCTTCATGATAAAACTCTTAGAGAGACCTGGAATACAAAGGACATACCTAAATATAATAAAAACAATATACAGCAAGCTGACAGCCAACATCAAATTAAACGGAGAGAAACACAAAGCAATTCCACTAAAATCAGGACCAAGACAAGGTTGTCCACTTTCTCCATACCTATTTGATATAGTATTTGAAGTTCTGGCTTAGAGCAATAAGACAACAAAAGGAGATTAAGGGGATACAAATTGGAAAGAAGAAAGTAAAAGTATTGTTCACAGATGATATGAGAGTATATATAAGTGACCCCAAAAACTCTGCCAAGGCACTCCTACAGGTGATAAACACCTTTTCAAGTGGCTGGATACAAGATTAACTCAAAAAGAAATCAGTAGCCTTTCTGTATGCAAATGATAAACAGGTTGAAAAGAAATCAGGGAAACAACACCCTTCACAACAGTCACAAATAATATAAAAGATCTTGGGGTAACACTAACCAAGCAAATGAAAGACCTATGTGACAAAAACTTAAAGTCTTTGAAGAAAGAAACTGAAGAAGATATCAGAAGATGGAAAGATCACCCATGCTCATGGATAGGTAGAATCAACATAGTAAAAATTTCTATCTTACCAAAATTAATCCACAGATTCAATGCAATCCCCTTTGAAATTCCAACACAATTCTTTACAGACCTCGAGAGAACCATACTCAACTTCATATGGAAAAAAAAATCTAGAATAGCTAAAACAATCTTGAACAATAAAAGAACCTCTGGAGGTTTCACTGTCCCTAATTTCAAGTGCTGCTATAGAGCTATAGTAATAAAAACCACATGGTATTGCCATAAAGACAGACAGGTAGATCAATACAATCGTTTTGAAGACCCAGACGTTAATCCACACACCTATAGACTCCTAATTTTCAACAAAGAAGCCAAAATTATGTAACTGGAAAAATTACACAAAAACACATCCTGATGCCCCACTCCTCAGTGTTAAAGACGCTGATTTTTGCAATCACCTGGCAAATATTTGTTATTGTCAGTTTGGCAATTAAACCTCAACAGAAACTGATCTCTGTGGATTTCATAATGCATTAAAAAGTGTGTTTGTGTGTGTGGGTTACTTAAACTGACTGGGAATGATCTTACAGATTCTTAAATTTTTTGTCCTGAATTGGTAAGAGTTTGAAAAGCTGATCTCTTGTTAACAAAAGTTCTTTCATTTAACTATTAAAATACTAATAGTTCTAATTAAAAAAAATTGTGATCAGTTTTAATTCTAGCATCAAAATTCATTTTCACTACTATAATTTTAGAAAATGTGAGCATCAAAAGAGACACTGAGGAGTGCCTAGCTCAAGTGGTGAGGCTAGCAGGAATGAATTAAGTTTTGTAAGAGGTGCTGAATTCCCTTTGAAGTCTCTACATCAAGGGCCTTTAATAGGTGTCTAAAGGAAGTCAAGGATGGATTTTTGTCCTTGATAGTTAACATGCTATCGGATTTGTATTTCTGCCTTGCTGTTACATAGGGATCTTGTGAACTGTGGCTAACACTTTTATCTGTGTACAATGTTGAAACCATAGAGGTAGATAATTCTATGACTCCTGCTGAAGCCAACGAATGTATATTGAGTACCTGTAGTGGGAAAGTCGATCCGCAAAGAGCAGAGGGGCACCCTGGGGAGCAGAGTCTGGCTTACCATGAAACTGACGCTTGCTTCCTTTAAGAATCCCCTAGTGTGCCAGGAATTTTAAACTCACAGAATCATTATCCTTTGAAAGTCTCTCTAAAGCATTCTGAGCCTTCGACTCCCTTAGATGACTGTCCCTACCATGCACCACTGCAGCCAGTGGAAGCATCCCAGGATCTGGTCCACACTTGTCTGCATGGAACTATTTGTAAGAAAGGCAGTAGGGAAAGCTGACTGACCCTTGTTGGATATTGAAAGAGAAGAGAATAATGTGGCAAGATGGCATTGTTGATGAGACATGAGACTGTGAGGATGCACAGGAGTCTACATTAGATATCGATGGTTAAAATTTTAACGTAAGATTTCTGTATGCTAATACTATTGTATTGATAAGTTTTTAACATTAAAATAATATCAAGAGAATAAATTAATTATTTAGATAGTAAATAGAAAAATTATAATCACAACAATGATTGTTGACTAAGGTATTTTTTTTTGTTGTTGTACGGTGTCTAACTTATATGAACACTAAAACATAATCAGTAGAGCAAAGTTGTGATACAGATATCATGACTCTCTTCATTGTACAAAAAATCTGAACACTGGCAAAATTCAGTAACTTTCTAGAAGCTATGTCACCTGTAAGCATCACCTTAGAAAACAGACTATTTGATTGTAATAGACATAACGGCTTTAACAGTATCTTCAGTTACAAAACAGGTTCGTAAGAGCTACTATAAAAGCAATTAGATAGTGTGTATCTTTAACTAATATGTTCACACGCTTGATGAAATGGTTCCATTTCTAGGAGATTACCATAAAGAAATCAGTTGAAGACAGACTCTGTGGTGCACATTGCAGTCTTAACTGTGGAGGATCAGGTCAGATGATCAAGCGTACAAGCCAGACTGGACTAGATGATGAGTTCTAGATTACCCATATGACAGAGTCAGACCCTACTTCAAAAAGAAGAATAAAATTCTTCAGAAATGAGACCAATATTTATACCCAAAAGTGTTCTTCCCAGTATCACGTAGAGTAAAATGGAACAAACACGTAACATTAAGGATGTGTAATTGTGTTAGAACGAGGCAAACTTGTCAGAATGATACTGTAATTCCTAAGGGTTTTATTTGAACATTTATGCAACATTGTGATATAAAATTTTAAACATATCAAATATTTTTTTGAAGAAGTATTGAAAGAAAATGTGCCAAAATGAGTGACTTGGGATGACCTTTGACATGGTGGAAGGTTCTCCTTGCATTTGAAAATCTGAAACTGAAGCCTGAAAAAAAATGTATCTGAACTTTCAGTAGGATGACAAAAATCATTAAAATAGTAATGCCTTGGTAATTTGTCCAGTCTCTCAAGTACTTAGTCCTAAACACATGTACAGCATTAAATAAAGTTGGTAGGATACGTGTGTGTATGTGTGCAAATGCAGGTGTGTGTGGGGGGAGCATGCTCATATATGTACATATAGAAATAATGGTCAAAGAAGAAGAAGAAGTCACACATTTCAAAGGGCATGTTGAGGACGTTGGGGAGAGAGAGGCATGTAAATGTTGTAAATACAGTATTCATACATGAAATTCTCAAAAAATAAAACATTTAGATTAGTTATACCACTACTACTGATAAATGTTAGTAAAGCAGCTAATATTAAATGAAATTCTGATACTTTTTTCTCCAAAATTTTACATTTTCTCCAGATTCAAAAATCTTCTAAGTTAAGTTTGTATTATACTGAAAGTTTTTGTTTTCATTTTTGTGAGACATCATTAAGATTGAAGGTGTTGAACTAGTTTCCCAAGAAGCAGAGAACTTTTTGTGGATCTTGAAATATTGGGGTTGTGTAAGAAAAGATGACACCCTAAAGCCAATACCAGAACAACTAACTCAAGATAGTTTAATCTGTATATTGAATTGAAATAGTTTTCAATTTGGTACAATATTTTCTCTGAAAAGACAGAAAAAAAAACCCAGCTACTCGTGTAAAGTACTTTTTTCAGCAATTGGATACTAACTTTGGGTCCTGTCTTGTTTTGTTTTGTTTGTTTTAATAATATTACAGCTCACCACAGGCATTAGAAGCTAAGACAGACAATGGAAGAGAATTTGGCCACCATTGAAGACTACAACTAGAAACAGCATATTGTTGTTTATCAAAAAGCATGCAATGATGAAGTCACAACTTGATTCATTTCAGGAATAGAAAATAAGGTATAAGTCCCTAAGAATCCACAGTATTGATTAAATTGGGTGCATGAAATGATCAGAATGGGAGAGATTTAAGCCTTTTAGAGACCATCATTTCCGTCTTCCATGTTGTAGCCGCAGACTCAGCATGTTCAGCATGAAAATAATCTCCCATTTTAATGTTTCATTTCCTGAAATAAACCACCAAGAGAGTAAGTTCAGACACTATTGAAATACAGAATTACGAATCTAGAATAAAAGGGAAAAAAGTTTCCATATGACTCAAGCAAAGCTCTGAGCCAGAGGAGAAAATAAGAAAAAAAGAAAAACCCCACCAATCCAGGCTGTGTGGTACCACCAGAGGTTGTTAGCGGTTACTCATTCTAAGTGTCACTTTGCAAACAGACTTAAATCGATCTTTTGGAATTCAGCTGAAGTATAAATAGTTTTGGAAGGAGGAGGCCCATCAACATGGAAGTGAAAGTCAAAACCGTGAGTCATAGTTGATCCAGGGAAGAACACAGAACAGAAGGAGAAAGTCCAAGCCTTAGACTATGGGAACGCTCACACAGATAAGGACTTAAGTCCAGAACACAGCATTTTTTCACTATAGAAAACTTGGAGATGTAAGGCCAAATTCACACTCAAGGCCATATAAGGATAATTCACATTTGAAGTCTAGAATGAAAAAGTCAGAGGAAAACAAAGACAAATATTTTTCATCAGAATTCTGAGTGTGTTCTTTGCTGAAAAACAAGAACACCATGAAAATCAACTGGCCTATGACTGTATGTCGCTAAAGAAATTTATTACTACAACAAAAATTCTCTGGGGAAAATAAAAGGCAAAACATTTCATATTCTTACTGAATTACAAATTCAAATGGTTAAGACTAAAGAATATATTTACCTGGGAAGCCGCTCAGTTAGCTGAATTAACCTGCAGTTGAGGTAGAAGTTATTGTGTTTCTCTATTGAAAACTTCATTCATGTAAATACAAAGATCTCTAGACGTAACAATCACTTTAAATTTTACATTCCTCTGTATGCGTTTTATTCACATTGTGAGTACAATGCCTGCTTTCCTTCTAGATTTTTCTTCTCCCTTGACCATTTTGAGATAATCTGCTTACTTCTTTCTTATAAAATCTCATGTATGGGTTCTCAAGTACAATTTTGCTTTCGCTTAAATTAAATCAAGCTTGTCTTCCTGATGGCCAAATCCCCAAGAAGGCCTAGTTAACTATAGCGAAGGACTGAATTTCAAAAGTGATTCCTGGGAATTTGTAGGTGTGTCGTGTGGCAGGCTGCCAGTAACTCAGTGCCACACACAAAAGTAAGGTATGGTGGCTCTAATATATTTTTATCAATTGCTGTAATGTAGTAACCAAAAAGGCTACTTTTTAAATTTAATAATTGCTTACAAAGTCTATAATTCCAAAGTCATTGTTTGTTTGTTTGTTTGTTTGTTTGTTTGTTTGTTTGTTTGTTTTTAGGGATGTGGCAAGCGATAAAGATCAGCAGAGTTCTTATGCCGCCCTCCCTCCCATTTCACTTCCCCACTCCCTATGCTCTCTATATTTCTGTCAGCTTGAAACAAGCTAGAGGCATTTTGAAAGCGAGATCCTCAGCTGAGAAAACACCCGCAGCAGACTGGCCCAGGGGCAAGCCTATGCTATATTTTCTTGATTGATGACTGTTGAGGGAGGCCCCAGCTCAATGTGGCAGGTGCCACTTCTGGGCTGGTAGTCCTGGGTGCTATATACAACAGTAGACTGAGCAAGTCATGAGGAGCAAGCCAGTAAGGAGTACCTCTCCCAGGGCCTAGGTCAATCAGTTCCTGACTCCAAGCCCTTCTGTGCTTGAGTTCTTGTCCTGAATTCTCTCAGTGATGGTCTGTTACTTAGAAGTATAAGATGAAATAAACTCTCTCCTGCCCAAGTTGCTTTTGGCCTGACATGTTACCACAGTAACAGAAACCCCAAGACACTCCCTGAACACAGACTTTTTGACTTCAGAAATTGTAAGTTAATACTCTGCCTTATGAGTAGACAGGAACGTGCAAATTAAAACCATGAGAGACCATTTTACATACAGCATAGCCTTTCAAATTTGTGAAGCCTATGCATACCAAGGTTTTGTGAGCTTACAACAAAAATTCTCTTATCCATTTGATAGCAATATAAACTTGAAATGATCACTTTTGAAAGGAATTGCCAAAATCTTGCAAATGTATAATATCTTCAGTCCATGGCGGACAATTTTATGGCTAGGTTGGGAAACTAGAATATGGAAAGATTATACTCTAAGACCTCCAAGTGATTGGGTGTGGTTAGGTCTTTCTACACAATGATTTAGGATCAAAAGTGACTGTCACAAGTATCTGGATATAATTGCAGATGCAGGATTTCAACCGTCTTCTTCTTGCCTTGGCGTGATTATCTGGGAGCACGTGTTAACATGAAGGCGCCATAAAATGAAGGACCCCTGGGAATGCTGAACCAAGAACCATGAAGAAAGGTGCCCCAGAGTGTCGTGTGAATTTGTGAGTGGAATTTATGTGATCAAGACACAAATTTCTTTTGTCTTAAGACATTGACATTTGGAATCTGCTTCTTATGGAAACAAAACTAGCTGACTTTGACTTCTACATACATACATACATCAAACAGACAGTACATAAGTGCATCCATTTTCACAAAAAATTGAAAACCCTCTCAATCTTTATGAAAAGTGGAATCAGTTGTAATTTAATTTTTACAAATTAAAATTGAAAAAAATTTATGCTTATATTTTAAGAGAAGCAGGTTGCTATATGATATGCACAATACAGAAATTCTAGAATTTTAACTCAATTAGGGCACAAAATTGTTTTATTAAGTACCAAATTCTCACTGCTTAAAACAGTTCCTGGCAGGTAATAGAATAACTCAATAAATAATTGCAAAATTAGTGAGTATTATTTTGCAAAATTTAGAAATACAATAAGTACTTGTGATGGTTAATCAGGATTTTCAGATTGAAAGGATGTAGAATCAGCTAGCTAAGCCTTTTGGCATTCTTGTGGGGAATTATCTAGATTAAGTTATTTCAGGTAGGAAACCCCACCTTAACTATGATCTAAGCTTAGCACCATCCATGTGCGGAACCTGGACTAAACAGAAAGAGAAAGTCATCTGAGTGTGTGCATTCATCTCTTTTCCACCTGCCTCTGAATGCAACGTGACCAGCCACCCCCGGTTCCTGCCATCATAACTTCTCGGCCACAATGCACATTATTCTTGAACTGGAAACAGAATAAGCCCTTTCTGTCTTGACTTCCTCTGGTCAGGCATTTTGTTCCAGCAATGTGTAAAGTGACTAGAACATAATGTTGACGCAAAGAATGAACTTGTTGCTTTGAGCAAGCAAACATGTGACTCTTGGGTCTTAGGAACTGTTTTGAAGAAGGGACGTAGGACATTTTGGAACTTTGAACTAGAAAAACCCCCTAATATTGAAAGCTTGGATACTGTAAGCCGAGCTCAATGGTCCATTCTGATAAGCACGTGGAAGACAAGAATAGACCACGAAGGTCCACATCATGAGGTTTCTAAGAGGAACTAGGACTGATCAGAAACTGGGTGGTCATACCTGTGATGTGCTGGCAAGTAATCCAGTGGCATTCTGCCTGTGTCCTGAGAACTGATGGCAGAGTGACTTCTAAGGCAGTGGATCAATGTGTTCTGAAGAGGAACTTTCAGAGTATAGCTTGGTTACTACGCTCGCAGCTCTTTCCCAGGTCTATAACTCAAATTAACAAATGGAGCATAAAGTCATCAAAATGTGCAGTTCAGCAAGGAGAGAAGCCTGAGTACGTTTAAAATGGAATCAAAAAAAGTAGCAAAAGAGGCTGTGATTATTAAAAAAAAAAGAAGAAGAAGAAGAAGAAGAAGAAGAAGAAGAAGAAGAAGAAGAA
>CABHPH010154522.1:13337-46719 GCA_902168325.1 Peromyscus nudipes | reverse complement strand
CACGCACGCACGCACGCACGCACGCACATGCACAAACACAAACACACAAACATGCACACGAAACTTCATGGGAGGGTAGTGCTCTTGTAGACTTTGCAAGCCTCCTGTGCGTGAAAGGCTCCATTTCTCAGGCCAGAAGTAGACAGAGCCTAGAATAAAGTAACCATTGTGTTCATTCCAATCAGGATTTTCTAGACTGAACCAGAGATAAAGTTTCTGGACTCTCTGAAGGATGTGAGCTGGGAGGCATGCCTTCATTCTGGGGATAGAACTGACATGGAAGAGAGGCAGGGATGGACAGAGTTGAGCAACAGTCTTGGCAGGGTATATTAGTCAGGGGTCTCTGGAGGGAGGTCACTGGTGGAATGAATAGATATTAAAGGGGCTTACACCATCTGCTCTGGGCAGTCCAACAATGGCTGTCTGCACACCAGCTATCTGGTGGCTGCTCAGTGCCAGCCTCAGCAGTTCCAACGTGGCACTGTAAGCCCGGGGAATTCCCGGAGAGCCAATGATGTGCCGTCTGTGTTGTAAGGCTGAAGAAGCTGGGTTCAGGTGTTTTCAAAGGATGTCAGCCACAGCATCAGCGCAGAGGCAGCCCTGGGTAAGAAAGCTGTCAGCATGGTAGACACTCACCAGCAGAGGCTACTGCAAACTGGCAAAGTAAGAGCTCTATTTGCTCCGCCCATGACCTTGGGCTACAGGGCCCGAAGGAGGCGGTGCTTCCTGCTGTTTGTATGTGACCTCTTTTTTTTTTTTTTTTTTTTTTTCCCGAGACAGGGTTTCTCTGTGTAGCTTTGAGCCTCTCCTGGAACTCACTTGGTTGCCCAGGCTGGCCTCGAACTCACAGAGATCCACCTGCCTCTGCCTCCCGAGTGCTGGAATTAAAGGCGTGTGCCACCACCGCCCGGCTTTTGTGACCTCTTAATAGGGAGAAGAGGACGACTCCAGCTGTCTACTCCGTTCTGTATTCGTGAGTGTATTTCTTTAATTTATATCTTAATAAATCCCTATTACTCATTAAATAGACTCTCGTGGATTGACCATAATAGAGCTCCCCCTCACACTTCCTCACATCCGGGCCACCACAGAAGTGCTGCCCACGTGTAGGATGGATTTCCCCACTACGGTTTACCTAACCTTACAGGTGTGTCCAGTGGTGGCTTGCCTCTTGGAAGATTCTAGATCTTGTCAAATGGACAGTACTGATTATCACATAAGCTATGTCTCTGGTACTTTTTTGTTTGTTTGTTTGTTTTTGTTTTTTTGGGTTTTTTCGAGACAGGGTTTCTCTGTGTAGCTTTGCGCCTTTCCTGGAACTCACTCTGTAGACCAGGCTGACCTCGAACTCACAGAGATCTGCCTGCCTCTGCCTCCCAGAGTGCTGGGATTAAAAGCATGCGCCACCACTGCTCGGCTTTTTTTTTGTTTAAGGTGCATCTGTCCCTTGCAACCCAAGCACATTTCAGCATCTACCAACGAATTTCATGGTGTCTTGAATAGAAAGACTGACTGCCATTTAAAGGTGAGACTTTTAAGATGGGGCTGGAACTGGGATGTTCTCTCACACTCTTCTTCTTTCCCCTAGCTAAGGAGCTTGGGAAGACCTTGAACTTACTATCTTCCAGCCTTATTCTTCAGAATTCTGGAATGACAGATGTGTGCCACCACCATGCCAGTCTGGAAAAATATACTGCCAGGGCTGGCGAGGTTGCTGGGCATGGAAAGGCACACGCCGCCAAGTCTGATGGCCTGAGTTTCTTTCCCAGGATCCATGTCGCAGGGAACAACTGACTAGTTGTTCTCTGATCTCTGGAGGTATGCTGTGGCATGTATATACCTCCCCTGGCCACACGAAAAATAAATACATGAAGATGGTCATGGTGGCACACACCTTGAATCCCAGCACTCAGGAGGCAGGTAGATTCCTGTGAAACATAATCACCCATGTAATGGTGTTAACTCACAAGGGCGGAACCTTGGTGACCATGATTAGTTGTGCCTATAAAAGGATGGATGAAAAGAATCTGTCCCTTTTGTCTTTCTGACATCTGCCCTGTCAGCAGCACAAGGTATTATTCACTTCTGGGGGGCACAGGATTCAAGGTGTCAACCTGGAAGCAGAGCAGCACTCGGCAGACAACTGAACCTACCAGCAGCTTGACCTTGGAATCAGGCTGGCCTTGAACACATGCAAATCTCCTAACGCAGCCTCCTGAACGCAGGGATCATAAGCATATATATTTGTACCACAAATGGGCATAAGACACATTCTAATCTTTTATAGAATTTCACTTGAATAAATGTTTCTAAAGTTTAAAATTGCTGGCCACTGACTGCTCATCAAATTCTGTACCAACGACCTGCTGAATCATTATCTAAATGATTCTATGACTGCTTGCAGTTTATTATCCACTGTTATCAAACTTCTCATTGGGTACAGTTTATGCTCATCTAACTGCAGAAGTCTGTATTGCATCCAAATGACCATTATCTATAACTTTTCCAAAATAAATTCTTGGCTTTTATATAGTACCCAGAAATCCCTTCATTTTTTTTTTTTGACAAATTCCATTTAGAATCTATCCCCTGTCCCATAAAGCAACATTTTCTAGAATGTCACAATACTAACCTTTCCTTACATTACTTCACATTTTATATCTGAGAACCATACACGCCACAGACAACCTTTCAAGACTGTTGAATTTAGACAGTAGTAACACCAATCTTCAAAGACTCCAAGCTCAAAGCATAGGGCTGGAGAGATAATCAGGAGATAAGAACAATAGTTGCTCTTCCAGAGGACCTGGGTTCAATCCCCAGCACCACATGGCTCACAACCACCTGTAACTCCAGTTGCAGGGGATCCAAAACCCTCTCCGATCTCCACATATGGTGCACAGACATGTGCGCAGGCAAAAACACTCATACATAATAACTCTCAAACTCTCAAATCAATAAATGTGATCTTTTTTATGAGACTTCGGTTTTTGAAATACATAAAATTTACAGCACAAACACAATATTTACATTTCAAGTTCTCGTTACAAAAATGTGTGCCATTTGGGAAGAATACTATTGAAATCATGATCAAAGATACCTGTCAGAATTCAAAACAGACTCATGGAATCAGGTCTCCACAAAACCACTGTATAATGATATAATGGAGCACGGCTAATCTTAGGGTTTGTTTATCCGTATGTTAAAATGAGGCTGATTCTCCAGTCTGCCAACAATGGCCGGTGGGTCAAGTCTGGCTGGGGCCTGTTTTTTTTATAGCTGCAAGCTAAAGCTGGTTTTCATCTTTTTATTGGCTGTTTAAAAAAAGAAAAGAAGCCGGGCAGTGGTGGCGCACGCCTTTAGTCCTAGCACTCGGGAGGCAGAGCCAGGTAGATCTCTGTGAGTTCGAGGCCAGCCTGGTCTACAGAGCGAGATCCAGGACAGGCACCAAAACTACACAGAGAAACACTGTCTCGGAAAAAAAAATAAATAAATAAAAAAAAATAAAAGAACCCCACCCCCAAAACCAAACCAAACAAAATGAAGCAGAGAAGACATTTGACAAAGACGGATGTGTCTCAGGTTGTTTACTCTCTGTTCTTAAACAGAAAAAGTTGGCTGACTCCTGTTCTGACAGAGTAAGCTGAGAGTGAGCTGTTGGAAGATACGGTGGATTTTCAACTGGACACCACAGTCGCGTGCTGGCGCCGTCAGCGCTACTCATTTCTAAAGTGAGGCACTTTTGTTTGAGTATGTACGTTTCCAAGACATAATTACATCTGGTGAGTAGCATTGGTACTTGACACTAGCCCTTTGCAATTAGGCCTGCAGACAAAATCACAGTATCCTGGGGGACTAAGATAGAGCACTTTCATCACCAATCCCCGAGCTCTTCAGTAGTTGTTAATGATTCAAGACCACTTCAATGTTAATAAAGTCAATAATTTAGATACGCTAAAAAGAAGTGGTAGTTGTACATTATTTAAATAAGATCTATACAAACATGTTTGGACATCCTGATTTTGTCATTTTCAGAAGCGAGAATAACTAGCTTAGTAGCTTATTTTTAAAAATGAGAAAGGAATAAAAGAAGAGGAAAGTGAAAAGTTATGCCAAAAGACTGGAATGCAAAGCCTGGGCTCCCCTCAGCACTTGCTCCCAGGCTGGCCTGACTTCTTAGGCTGCAGTGACCATTGGAGGACACCAGAAGTTTGTCAGAGAGGGTTCATCAACAAGCCGACAGGTCCTTCAGCAAGTCCTTTAAAAGTATAAGCTGTACAAGCTGTCAACACGAGTTCTAAATGTGCTGATGAATTCCAGGGCAGTGGGCTCTATTCATGCTGCAGAAGAACATGGTCTGCATGTTGTCCCTGCTTCCGAGCAGGCCTTCTGTGCATCACATTGTGGGGACACCCCTGTGTCTATGCGTCACATCATGGGGACACCCTTGTGTCTGTGCACTGCATCATGGGGACACCCCTGGGATGGCGAGGTGTGAGATGCTCAGAAGACGCTGAGGTAGGTGATTTTCAAATGAAGATCTTCTACACCCTGATTTGATCTGGACTAGCCTCCTTGTGTATCCTCCTCCGGGGAAATATCTTCCGCTTAAGAGCAATTATCTACATGTTGGAGGACAGAAAATAAGCATGAGTTTTCCATTTCCATGAAAGAGTATTGGTGTAGCAGGTGTTCCTTCTGTGACCCACACATTCCTGATCATTGCCACAATCTAATACGAGTTCCTTTTACACTTCTCCCAAAACAAAAGGAATCACTAGTTTTGCTTAGTGCTATAGTCAATATGTTTAGCATGTGCCCACAGAGATGCCAGACTAAAATTATGTTGGCCTAGGGTTCATTTCTCGAAGATCTGCAACAAGAGACTTTATATAGCCATTGCTAAGGGCATTTATTTTCAACATCTTTGTCCAGTTTCGTTTTTTTTTTGTTTTTGTTTTTTGTTAATTGAACTTCCGCTGTTTAATCATTAGAACACTAATTACAGGTTTGAATAAACTTTTTTATAAGACAGTTAAAAAACTGCATTAAAATCCTATCAATGTTTTTTTTTCTATACTTATCAAGAGTCATTTGAAAACAAAGACAATGGTTATGAATGGGATGCAATGCAAAGAGTTCATTTCTAGGTGCTGGAGAGATAACTTGCAGAGGACAAAGGTTAGATTTCCAGCACCCATCTGGTGGTTCACTACTGTCTGCAACTCCAGTTCCAGGGAATCCAATGCCCTCTTCTGGCCTTCGCTGGCACTTGCATGCACATGGAGCATAGGAACACGCACATGCAAAACACCCCCACACAAAGAATAAACAAAAAATTATTTTATAGTTCATTTATAAATGTGTTGTTTAGAACTTGAATAATATTTAGTTTCTCAAGAACAGTTTACATGTGCTATATCTGAAATGGGAAACCTAACCATTATTGTAAAGCTGCTATGAGGAAAAAACCCATCTATGTTTTTATGATTTCCATGTGGATCCCTAATGCCGACTTTATCTTTCCTCTTCCCGTATACACCGGTCCAGCCATTTCCCTTTAGGGGTGGAGCCTGGGCCTTATGAGCAATTCCATTAATGAGCTGGGGAAGGAGCAGTGACCGCTGTTTGTCTGTGAGGGTGGTAAGGGTGAAGACAGACAGAAGGACCTGACTTGAACAGGTGGAGAGCAGGGTGCTGGAGAAGCATGAAGGGATCTTCCTTTTCCTTTCTTCCCCTCCCATCTTTCTAGCTTCCTTTCCCTCCTAGTACAAATGACACAAGAGAAAGCTTGGTCTTCATGTTTCCTTACAACACTCTGTGGCTCACCTCAGCCAAGTCCCTCTCCTTCTTCAGCTGGAAACACCTGAGTGCAGGTTGCTAAGTTCCTTGGGGGACCCATATTCTAAAAGAAGGTGCTGTTGTGTTATTTCTTCCCCTACAAGAACATGGCAACAAAGACCAAGAAAAGTCTTGCTACTTGGAAGGCGGGTTAAGGTGCCATACTGACTGTCCTGTTCACTCACTCAATCCCGAATCTTACTCAGTCCATGGCAGGAGGCCATCACCGATCCTAAAGCTCTCAGTGTTTACACTCTTCCTTCTCAGTGTGCATTTCCTGTGAGTGACAAGCACTGCAGCTCCATTCAGTAGGCACCTCCTCTGGAGTCTGAAGAGACCTGCTTGCTTCAGTCAGGTGGGGCTCATTCCCCATTCCTCCTTTGTTCTTCACAGTATTTTACACTTGTAGCTCAGGGAAGATTCTCTTACCATTTCATTACCATCCCTTACACCTTCCTCCTCTTTCTGGACCCTCACCGAGGAGGTGGGATGTTTGCCCAGGTGGACAGAAGTGAGCCCACATGGACGAGGGTGACAGAGGAGGAAGGGCAATCAGGTAATTCAAAGGAATGTGAGGGGACTGTGGGTGTGTGTGCAGGGACACACGGGGCCATCGGCACCTGAGAAGACACCGGCTTCTCTGGGAAGGTTAAAGAAACAAAACTTAGTTCCACGTAAGGATTCTAGGCAAAGCTGGGGCCAGAACTAGGACTTTTCAGTTATATATACTTTGAGGGCCACAGTTAACCCCCTGAGTTTTTAAGTAAAAGGGAAAACAAGATAAATGAATGAAAGACCGCTAGGCTGGCTGAGTACAGCATGACTTTACATGCTGGACACACGGACAGCTATAAGCTAAGAGGAAATATTTACATGTTCTGTTTGGGTAACTGCTTTACCTTTCCTTTCCCTTTTTTGGGGTGGGGTAGTGGTGCAGATTTTCAACACAACTTCTAAGCAGCCTGGGCTATCCTCAAACTTGTGACCCAACCTCCCAAGTACTGGGATTCTACACCTGACCGTGGGTGTGAATTTATATCATGTTCTAAATGGTGCGGACACAGCCCACCCAGAAATATTGCTTAAGATCTTTGTAATATATAGAAAACTTACCTGTTCAGCAAAAAATGAGAATATAGTAAATATAATCAATGTTGCTAGCACACAATGGGTCCAAAACTTCAACTTGTCTCGATACGCCCTCCTGTTCAAAGACAAAAGTTATTCGCTGATTTTTACAATATCATACTGTGCATATGTAAGGCAAAAAGATACTATCCATAGTCAATCTTAAAATATTACTAAAACACACATTTCTAACACAAGTTCAGATTTGTTATTTTATAACAAATACTGTACTTTGGTGGTAAACGTTTCCTCAGCTTCCAAAGAACAGTACTTGTAGACTTTAATATAACATTTTTTAAAATTTATTCATTCACATTCCTTTATTTCAGGGAAAAAAAAATCCTGGATACCGAGGGATAAACAAGATTAAGTTTCTGCCTGAAAGTGTTCAGAAACTTGCAGGGTCACTGACATGCTATCCATCAGGTGGCTAGAAACATGTGTTACCAAAAGGAAAGTGTTGTGGAAAGCCCCCAGAGAAACGGCAACCGCTGCACCCACAGGGTCACGTTTTCCCTGAGCCTTGAGTGAGAAGGAAGATGGCTGGGTGAAAGGGGGGAAGTAACAGTGACAGAGGGCACAGTCACCCAGAGACCTGCAGACGTGATGGGCAGGGCCCGTGGGGCTCTGGGACAAGCGGAGCCACAGGAAGGCAGCTGGCAGGGGCTGAGGCTACTCTGGAAATGAGGTTTGCCTGCAAAGCTCTCAGGCAAGTAGATGAAATGTGGGGGTACGGGTGAGTCATACAATCAGAGTGAAAATGGAGGCTGTGTAAGGACAGACGGACAGGGCACATGGTCCAGTGTAAGCTGAGGCATGGGAAAGAATGAGGGGCTGTCTCAGGATGATGAGAAAGAGAAACAAAGCAAAACTGAGGATAGAATGAAGGGGGCCTGGAAATGACAAGAGCTGGGGGTAAAGAGAGGGCGGGAGTACAACAGTTTCTCACCTGTACTTTGGAAATAACGAACTGTTACGAACATTCAATAAAAATGCTTAACATTAGGCCTGAAAGATTAGTAAGTACTACACATGGGCTTTTGCCTCGTCCCAGATTCTTACAACTCTTTGGGAATAGACGTCTCTCTAGTTTAAGTCACACTCTTCCACACGTGGTTCTTTCTCTCCTGTGACCAGACACAGGCAGCTCAGTGGGTCACCACCACAGTGGTGTGTACCACTGCACTGTTCACAGTGGCTAAGTCACAGCCAGTTCAGTGACTCTAATGTGTGTGTGTGGGATCACCACCACAGCCATTTGTTCCGCTGCACTGTTCACAGTGGCTAAGTCACAGAAGGAGCTTAGATGTCCATCGACAGGTAAAGGGATAAAGAAAATATGGTCTAAATTTACAATGGAATTTACCGAGCCATAAAGAAAAATGAAATTGTGATATTAGCAAGAAAATGAACGCAACTGGAAATCCTCAAGAGAAAAAAGATAATGCATGTTTTCTCTCAAATGTGGATCCTAGATTTTAATCTGAATGTTCTTGTGTGCATTTAGGTTATGAAGCTAAAAGGCTTCATGAGGGGGAAAGAACAATTCCTACATGGGTGGGGGGATAGGAGCTAAGGAAACACATATATCACGAGGGAATAAAGGGGTGCTAATGGTGGGAAAGGGGACCAACAGAAGAGGACAGGGAGATAGGGTGGAAAGTGAGGAAACAGGACAGAGAGTGGAGTATACAATGCACAAACGCTGCAACAAAACACATCATCTTGGAGCCCATTTAGGTTTCCTAGTGACTTTACCCAGCAGGTCTGCATAAAGAGGGTGACTGGACCACAGGCCTGAGTACCAGGTGTCTGAGATGGTCTGCACTTGGCTGTGCTGCAGGGAGGAATGCTCCACCCCTTGGCGTTCCTTTAAAGACCCTAGGGCAGAGACAGTCAGGCCTGGTGAACTAGGACCCAGGCCCTCCTCAGACTATCCTGTATTTTCTATCTGTTTCTCTCCACTCTTTACTTTTATCTAATATTTCCTGCTGCTCCTACACAAGAGTACTCTGGGGAAAAGTGGGGGTGGGATAGCCCCCTACAGATGGTGCCAGTGAACAGGGACAAAAAAGACAAAGAAAATCCAGAGTACTTGGCTTAAGTGAGAGTTAGGCCCTGCCAGGAAGCAGTTGGACTTGGCACGGTTTTGTAGTGAAAAAAGTAAAATAAGGCAGGGGGGGTTTATCCTCAGGAGAAAAAGAAAAAGGGAACTGGAAGGATGTCCGAATATAAGACTGTAATGTAGAATCTTCTCTATCAAGATTTCTCTCTTTCTGTCTCTCTCTTAATTTCTATCTTTGAAAAATAAGGAAGGGAGAATGTAGTAATATAGAACAGAAAAAACTTAGAGAAGTAAGTGTAGGAACATAGCATAAAGACAAAACTTAGGATGAAACAGAATATGATAAGCACCTAGACAGAGAAACTATGTCTTTAATTTTCTAACTTTGGGGCTAGGAACACAAGTTAGGAAAAATCAGAGGAGAAGAAAAAAAGAGGCAGAGAAAAGATTCCTGTGAGGAGCTTTTGGTCCCAAGCAGCAAGAACAGAATCTCCCTGAGACAAAATGCAGATGGAAAGAGCCAAAGTGTAGAAGTCTTGGGAAAACTTGGTGCTCTTTCTCAAAAAATGAAGCTATCTTGGAAAAAAAAAAAAAAAACTTGGCAAAGTCTCTCTCTAAAAAACTAAAAGCCTTTCGAAACTTTCTCAGTTTCTCTTTCTGTAACAGCAAAATTAGATTCACCTGTTAATGACATCTTTGGGGGAAAAATCATCTGTGATTTGCTCTAAGAGAAAACAACAAACCTCTTGGAACGGGGCAAAACCCCTCTGCTAAGTTCTGTCTCTTCAAGCCAGTAAAAAGCAGCCAGAAATCCCTCTGCAGCTAGAACCTGGCTAACGATGCTCAGGAAAGTGCAGGGCAGCTTGAGGAAGCTGCTGGTGCAGAGAAAGCAATGAAGTGGAGCTGTGTTTGCAGCAGCACTCCAGTGTGAGGGACTCTGCCTGAGGGAAGATCCGAGCCAGGACAGGACGGAGAACTATCCAGGAGAAAAGCTCTCTTTTCTATCAGGGAGAAGAACCTTCTGAAAAAAGGTTTGTTTCAAGTGCTTTCGGTTTCCCTCACTCCCCCAGTGAGGAAAGTGAAGCCCTGAAGGGTTTTTGCCTCTGGCAATAAGCTCCAAATGAGTGCAGACAGATGCAACCGCTCTGGAAAATGTCTGATTAGGTAAGTACACCTGTCCTAACGCGAGCTTCGCGATAACAAAACCCTCCCTTGATAAAAAAGCAAAAGCTTGATTTCAGTATTAAACACAAACCACACAGACCCTGAAAACAGAAACAGAAGTTGGTGTACTTGAAAGGCATGATGGGAAATATAGTGTTGAAAAAGTAGCTTGAAAGGCATGATGGGAAATGTATTGTTGAAAAGTAGCTTGGGAAATGTAGTAATAGCGTAACAATATAGAGAAATGCATTCTGGGAAAGGTAGTTTTTCCACTAAAGATGGTGGTACTATCCGGAAAATCAGTTTTCTTCAGCTCATAATGAAGTTTCTTTCCTAAGCATTGCTAGAAAGCTTAGATTTACTTCCCAAAAAGCTGAGAGCAAACAAACAGCTCACCGCACAGGAGACAATTAAAACGAAAAAAAGCTTATGATATTGAGTTATATTTAAGATTCTAGAGAAACACTGATATCATTAAAAACGCTTATGGTAAACTTAAAAAACAGCTTTTAAAAAATCAAGAAGGGGGAAATTTTTCTACAAGTTTGTTGAATGTCAGCTCCAAGGAAAAACTGATAGGATACAAAGCTTGGAGCTATGCCACTTTTGGCTATACAGGTTCTTTTGAGAAAGTGCCTTATATTGCCTAATAGCTGTGCAGATTGTTTTTTATGGTAGCTGGATAACAAAGAGCTACCTATAAGGGCAGTGAAGTCACTTAGAAATACATTGTGTTCCTTAGAAAGTTTTTCTTCTCATTCTCTTTTTGGGTTTGATAACTAAGAGTTTACTTTTATGTTTATTTCCTAAATCAAGTCCAAAGACAATTACTCTCTGTCTTGTTGGAAGATCATGTTAAATCTCCTCTAGGTGTTAAGAAATCTCTTTCCGGTGTTTGCTAAGTTAGACATTTGCTAATGGTAGCCGTACATAGAGTTTGCTAAGAGAGTCTTCCTAGTGCAAGTTAGTTCTGTTAAGAGTAAGAAGTATCTTTGCTAAGGTAGTCCTATGGAGTTTCCTCAAGAATATAAGCTTTTAAGAAGTATAAATAAGTATAAGTTGAATGTGAGTCTGTGAAAAGTGTAAATGTTGAATGTGAGTCTAAATGCTTAATGTAAAAAGATACTGTGCAGGCTTAAGTAAGACAAGTATAATATATTATGGTAGGATATGGGCTTTAGGTCTAGGGAAACAGTAAAGGTTTAATGGATTATATGGGGAAGGTTTATTAAAAAAGTAATTCAGAGTAGGTGTTTCCCAACCTGGGATGCAGAAAACAGCGTCCATAGCGGACTGCAAACATGGCAGTTCCAGAAGCTCCAACAATTGCCAGGAGCAGCTTCAGAGACTGCCAGCTTCAGAAAACAGCAGCAGACCATGTGCAGCTGAGACCCGAGAGGCATCAGCACAGCACAGGTGGCAGACCCTCAAGACAGTGAGAGCAGCCAGGTTCTGCAACCTTTGAGATGCTACGCGGCGAGAAAGATGAACAGCAGGCAGTGGCTTGGAGAGCCCAGTGGCTTGCCTCACCTCGGGAAAGGTGAACAGTGAGCAGTGGTGAGCAGCGGAGACTGCCGAGACCAGACTGCTTCCAGGAGCAGAGGAGCAGTGTCAGTGCCAGACGAGCAGCTGAGACACGTGGGAGCCCAAGAAGTGTTGGAGGTGAGAGCCGTGCTCCAGGGTTAACAGCCAGACCAGGGCTCTGTGGAAACTGCTGAGTGCTCCAGGCTGAACAGCCCAACTGGGGCTCTGCAGGAAGTGCTGAGACACAGTAGAGATCCCAGCAGCAAGGTGTGGCTGGATCCATGGAGTTGCCCTAGGGCTACATTCAGCAGTGGACCAGGACAGCATACAGACGATTCTAGGACCCAGGGTGCTGAGCACGGGACCATCACTGAAAGCAGATTAATGGGACCCTCCCAGAGCCAGGGTTGCAGGGAAAGTCACAGGTCAGTTTATAGCAGCTGGAGTATGGCGTGAGGTGAAGCTCTCTAGTTTCAGGACACAGAGGTCCTGAGAACAGCCTGATTATGGAAGGCTACAGACTGCAAAGTGCAGTGGTAGCAGAAAGTGAAAGTTTCAGAGATGCTTGCTTGAACTGAAAAAAAAAAAGTTTTGGTTATAGACTCCTCATATTTGAAGCTGTTTGCTTCAGAGTCATTATGACTCTCACAGCTACACAAAGACTTGAGGGCAGCTGACAAGCCAGGCCCTGATTTCAAGCACTCAGAGGAACTTTTAGGAACGGTACCAGAACTCTTTTTGAACTTACGAAATGAAATGGGCAGTAGTGATTTCACTACAATGGAACAGTTTGAATTTACCTATGCATACAGGTGGTGGTGCACGCCTTTAATCCCAGCACTCGGGAGGCAGAGTCAGGCGGATCTCTGTGAGTTCGAGGCCAGCCTGGTCTACAGAGTGAGATCCAGGACAGGCACCAAAACTACATGGAGAAACCCTGTCTCGAAATACCAAAAAACAAACAAACAAACAAATAAATAAATCTAAAAGAATTAGCTGAGCCTGTACCCTGCACTCAAGAGGCTGAGGCAGTTTTTCTTAGCATGTTATTTCTTCAGATCGAATGCCAGCGTTTATGTTGTAGGACAGGCGCAGTAACAGGACCCCGAGTCTTGGGTGCTCTGGTCTGGGCTCCTTCCCTTCTTTGTTTAAGGGCTTTCTGACAACATATTTGCAGGCATCATCTTCTTCAGAGAGGCTGAAAAGCTTTTGGATCCTGTGAGCTCTTTTAGGTCTCAACCCAGAGGCACAGTGGTGTCCATCAGTCTAGGAACATCCTTCTCTCCCTTTCTCCCTCCTTCTTCCTGTCTTCCTTTTGCAATAACCAAGCTGAGAACACTCAGACTGGCATCCACGGTGCACCCTGAACAGACAGGCACTTCTACCGCCAATCCTCCTTGGTCTATAACAAGAACACCCCTTGCTCAACGGCAAGCACACTCGGCCATGAGTCAAGACACCTTTATGTGAAAACCTTGTCATTTTGTCATCCCACCTCTGATTCGGACCACGTAACCAACCCTTCCACTGTTCACCCAGCGCATCAGCAGCTTCCTCTGTGGTCTTGCACTTCTCACAGGAAGTATGAAGCCTGTGTTCGTCATCCATTTCAATGAGTTTCTGACAGCCGGTGTCTCGGAAGGACTTCATGAAACCTTTTCCACATAGAAACACATCACTTGGGAAACCTGAATTCATTCCCTGGGCCATGCCCACTCACATTTGGCTCAAGAATAAACTTTTATTCCCCTTGGGATGAGAGCTATGTTTCATAAGGACAAAATCAAGTCCAAACATCACCAAAAGAATCAGTGGTTCCATCCCCGGTACACCAATATCACCACAAACCTTATTACTGCCACCACCAATATATCCTATCTGGTGCCTATCACACTGGACAGAATGAGATCACCTCAAAGCTGACATTACATATGCTTCATCTTTGGATTCCAGCACCTGACATAGGGAGGTAGGCAAAGGGTTAAAAGTCTTCATAAATCCAAAGATAAAGTCTCCTGACCTCATGGCATTAAGTAAAATACGAAGAAAGCACACAAGGCAGCTGCAGAATATACTAGGAATGCATAAACTTAGTCAGGCTTGATCTACCACTTGCCAGTTGCTTTAGTGTGAGCAAATCACTCCATTTACTTACATCCCAGCACTCATGAGGCTGGGCCAAGGTTCAGATCACAAGGGGCAGACCAGCTTGGGCTGGGAATTCCAGACCAGCATGAGCTATATAAAGAGACCCTGCCTTAAAAAATCAAGGGCTCAGATCAGACCCTGCCTTAAAAAATCAAGGGTTGTAAAGCACTTGCCTAACTAACATGCATAAGGCCCTCGGTTTGATCCCCGTCACTGAAGTGACGTCAGTCACACAAGGTCACGTGGCACACATCTTTACATAAACAACATCCAGAACAGGCAAATCCGCAGTGAGAAAGCAAATAAGTGGTCACTAGGGGCCGAGGGTGAAGTGATGGGAAAAGGATTGCTCAAAGGGCACTGGGACTCTTCTGGAGTGATGCAAAGGTCTTCAAACCCGAGCAATGCTGAACACACCATGAATATATAAACGCCTCTGAACCGTATGCTTGAAAATGGTGAGGTGTAGTCTATGATCTCCATTTCAATGTTTCCTTGTCTTCTCTTGTCGTCATCCTTCCAACTACAGCAGACACTTTCTAAAATAGTTTACCAAATGTCAATCTTTCAGACATGATCTACGAAGTTTCCGTTGGTTCTGAATGCTTGCTTGACATTCGGGTCAGCCCATGCTGATTTCATGTGCCTCTCATTTTGCATGACACAACAAGACCTTCTAAATCAATGCTGCTGTCCACTTAGACATGGAGCAACAAACAACTGAATAAATGCAGTTTCATTCAGGAAAACTGTAAAAACCCAGTTACATAAGTTTTTCAAATCTCTTGAAATTCCAGTAAATGTCTTTTAAAAGTTCAGTAAAACAAAATTGTAACTATATTTTCCCAAAGAAATTACACAACAGATAACACGTTAAAGAAATGTCAGGAATCTAAAATCCAGATACAAATGTATTTGTGGATACACGGGCACACACATATATATGCAAAACCAGAATTTACCATTCCTGCAGCTCATGCATATGAAGAAAACGGTTCCGATACTCTCTTGGCAGCTCAAACTGGGAAGGTATGGGAAACATGGATTCATAGAAGTCCCTGAGAACAGCCTTCACTGTCTGGGCATCTTTATGATTGTGATCAATGTTGTCATTCAGACAAACAAACTTCCTGAAACAGAGAGCTAACGTCATTGGTCATCACACACATGAGCCTGATCCAATAAGGTAAGAGATCTGGGTTCCAAAACTATTTCCAATGTACCAGCACCCTAAGTTGGTACATTTGCTGATAGAGCTCCCTGAGGAAGAGTGTTTTGTAGAGCTTCCTTGCAAATTCCTTACCTGTAAAACAAGAGGACTAGGGCAGATAATTCTGAAAAGTCCATGTAACTATGGGAATAAATAAATGACTTCCATTAAGTGCAGCCAGATAGATGTATGTGTTCAGTAAATGTATTTGACTGGCTGCAATACTGTGTTAGAAGCTAGGGGAATAATTAGTAAGCACCTAGAACAGGTTCTTTGAGCTGACTATTGGATGTCTGACATAGAGATGGTGTCCTACAGTACAGACCTTTTGAGTTCTGAATTCATGTATCTCCAACCAAGCTAAGAGGCCAGAGTTCAGCAAAACTGGGTTAGAACGGTGTGTCCCTTCTTGTTTCAAGTTTTCTTGATGGCAAAAGTCACTAAAACAAGCAAGATCCCATTAAGGGTATGATAAGATGTGACAACACTTTTGAAAACAAAATTAAAAAAAAAAATCAAACAAATTTAACAAAACCTTCAGCTCCAACTACCAATTCTTGGAAAAACAGAGAGGACGTAGGAACATCTTAGGAACCTATATAAAGAATAAAAGAGCTTTTTAAAAAAGGAAATTAGATGAGCATGGTGGCTGCTGCCTTTATCTCAGGACTCAGGAGGCTGAGGCAGATCTCTATGAGTTCTAGGCCAGCTTGGGCTGTGAGAACCTGTCTCTAAGATAAAACAAAACAGAAAACAGAAAGACTAAGAAGCCCAGGCTGTCAAACAGCCAGCAAGTTCTCCCAGCAGTTAGAGAATCACTCAAGTGACCCCTCCTGTGTGCCAGGGCACCAGGGACTCAGTCTAACTGCCAGGACGACTGCTCCGGAAGAACCTTTTCAGAAATACTGAGTGCTAGCTGCCTACAAGCCCCACCCCTCCCATCCAGTCTGCTCTGGGTCCCCATCTCTTGGCAGTCTGGGCGAGGCCCTCCGTGGGTAATTTACACTTAATTCACAACTCCTGTCTCTTTGATCAAACCCAGCTGAAATACTAGGTCCCTTTACCATGGAGCTTCTCTGTCTACTCCAACCTGAACTAAGTCATTCCTTTCTCCTTAGTCCTGCCTGTTCTCTTTTTAGTCATATTTATTTTTAGAATTAAAAAAAACCCCACAGCGACACGGAGAGGTGGCTCCGAGGACGGGCGCCCGGCGGTGGCGAGTTCGATTCCCGTGACCGCCGGCTGTCCTCCGATGAGTGACGTCATTGTCATTCATGGGGGGGGGAAGTTTGGCGCTGGAGAGATGGCTCAGAGGTTAAGAGCACTGGCTGCTCTTCCAGAGGTCCTGAGTTCAATTCCCAGCACCCACATGGTGGCTCACAACCATCTGTAATGAGATCTGGTGTCCTCTTCTGTATACATAATAAATAAATAAATCTTAAAAAAAAAAACCCACATTTTTATAATCAATCAGAAAAAAATGATAAAAAATTAGTACCTGGGGTTTTTTCTTATGTCATCCAACTGGCCAACCACATGGGAAACATTGGTACGAATCATTTTGAAAGCGATTTCCTCTTCTCCCATTATTTCAAACCTAATTGTCAAAAATATTTAAAGAGTTTAATAAATACATGAGCATTCTCAAAAACTTTAGTGAAGCTGGGCAGTGGTGGCACAGGCCTTTAATCCCAGCACTCTGGAGGCAGAGGCAGATAGATCTCTGTGAGTTCGAGGCCAGCCTGGTTTACAGAGTGAATTCCAGGACGGCTAGGAATACACACAGAGAAATCCTGTCTTGAAAAACCAAAAACCAAAACCAAACCAAACCAAACAAACAAAAAACTTGGTTAAACTCAGTATGAACAGAAACCACTGCATCTTTTAAGATTACTAGAGGAAAACCTCACGTAACCTTTGAATGAATGCACAGTTTACTAAAACACTGTAAGGGTGCAAACATGCCAGACCTTTAGAACTGTCCTTCAGTTGAACAAAGGCACGTTTACCACTCACCTGTATTTGTTCTTATCTTTATATGCCTTATGGATTTTGTCGGTTACTGGTTTACAGTTGGTCACAAGACTTTTAGTGACCGGTGGCTGCAAGAGAACACAGTGGGTCAATCAGTCCGTCCATCAAGCGCAAGACAAGAAAGAGCAAGCGAGGCACCAGCCTTGGGTGCTGAACAGAGGGGTCACCAAGAGTTCACGGGGCTCAGGAGCTCCCGCCTTAGCTACGGTCCCAGCTGCGCTCTGGGGGTACACATAAAGACATCTGAAAAGACAAGGGATGGGGCTGGCAATCTAGAGTGCCGACTTCCCCTCTTGAGGAGAAAGGGCGTGGTCAGGTCCCTGATAACTACGAGCATTTTAGTTACCTTGACAAACACGTGAATGAAAAATTAATGACCCATCCTTGGCCTAACTAAGTAGTTAATTATTGTTGTCTGTCTTCTTAGACAGCCTCTCCCTATGGAGTCCTGGCTGACGTGACTTCCTAAGGAGACCCAGGCTGATTTTAAACTAGTGGGTCTCTCACTCCCGCCTCTCAAGGGTCATAGGCCACGTGCCACCAGGCCTGGCTTAAAATAGAATAAAAAACGACAACAACCACAACAAACAGCAGGTCATTAACCATAGACACCCTTGACTCTATTAGCTTTCACAGAACTGGCACAACCAAATCTAAGGAAACATTTACAAAGGAATTTTTATTGTTTTAAACTCTCCCGAGAGTGTTCTTTAGCTGGCATAATTTAACTTCTATGTTTTAAAAATGATTTTATTCTCCCCAGAGGCAGAAAATGACTACTGGTTACACACATACCCTTTCACTGTGAACCGGCAGTGTTACAGGAGCTACCAACGGCTGTAAACCACCAAGTAGGTGCTGGGAACTGAACCCAGGTCCTCCACAAGAGCAAAAAGTGCTCTTAACCACCAAGTCACCTCTTCCCTCCAGAAAACTTTTTAATAGAATTTTATTCTAATTATGAAAGCAAAAGCTATTCATTGTACAAAATATGGAAAAGACAACAATACTAGAAAACTCGCTGTGATTTAATCTATCTTTTGAGCTATGTATGTTCTGGTATTCAAGTAGGGGGGTGGATTATATTAGGGAATTCTTTTTTTTTTCGGTTTTTCGAGACAGGGTTTCTCTGTGTAGTTTCGGTGCCTTTCCTGGAACTCACTTGGTAGCCCAGGCTGGCCTCGAACTCACAGAGATCCGCCTGGCTCTGCCTCCCGAGTGCTGGGATTAAAGGTGTGTGCCACCACCGCCCGGCCTTGGAAATTCTTGATAATTCGAGTCATAGTGTATGCTTCCCATTTCTCTCCTTATCCAACTGATTTTCTAAGCATTTTCCCATATATCATATGCACAACTTACAAAACCAAGTTAAACAGTCTATGCCCTTTCATCAATTCTGAGGTGCACATATTTTCACATATCTGAAATGGGGACATCTCTTACAGTTAACAATCTTCTGATTATTTTGGACAAGTGACATTGCCACAGGTGTGTGGAGCTCATCCGCCATCCCCCATAAAGCCAGGAAGGGCCAGCAGCACTCGTCTCACGTGTATTTCTTTGGAGTGTTCTTTCCAAAAGAGAGTTCTGGGGTTACCCTTGGTCCCTAGAATGTCTGTTTATGGAATCCAAGTAACCAATGTGAAAATGAACTTACACAGTCACAGAGTGGGGACGGGTGCTAAAGCAAGATGTGAGTGACTGTGTATTAACTGTGCTGCTATATTGCCTCTGGTTTTGATGTGCTACACAGAAACGGTGGAGATACGTCTGATAAGGATTAGCATGGAACTTACCAGATTGGGATCATAGTATGCTTCCTGAGTTGGTGGAATATTGTTCAGTTGAGTGATATTAGCAGGAAGCATTTTTGAGCAATTTATTAGCATGTGCTCCAAACCTGTCAAATCCTAACCAAAGCAAAATATAAATCTGTTATATACACTATAGATAAAAGCTGTGGTTTAAAAATAAAAAGTCATACAAGTAACATTATATAGACCGCAGGTTGTATTTATGTATTTAAAATTATATATGTATATACATATATGTTCCTATAAATTTGTTATATACACTATAGATAAAAACTGGTTTAAAAATAAAAAGTAGGTGCATACAAGAAACATTATATAGACTGTGCAGGTTGTATTTATGTATTTAGGAATAAACACAGACACACAGACACACAGACACACACAGACACACACAGACACACACACACACACACACACACACACACGTTTTGTTGGAAGCTTCGTCTCAGCCCCTGCCCCTCAGAAGCCCACCAAGCCACGGCTCCACCCCCAGGGCTGCTCAAGACCACACCTACAGGGTATTTAAGCTCCGGTCCATAGACCTAGACCTGCCATGTGATTTCTCCTCTTCCCCTGAGATAGGGAATGCTTTGCTCAGATTAAACCTGGTCCTTTACTTTTAATTCAGCTCGATTTGGCTTATTGCACCAGCAGAGAAACCCACTACCGGGGATCCAAAATACTAATCAACATACATACACAACCATTAATGAGGATAAAAAGGCCATGAATTTGAAAAAGCTCGAGAAGGGAGGTAAATGGAAGGACTTGGAGGGCGGAAAGGAAAGGGGGAAATGATATAATTATATTATAATCTCAAAAAATAAAAGGAAGAAAATCATAATAAAGAAGTATGTGAAAGTCTCTAAGTGGCTATTCTAAAGGGCTCAAAAGCAATAGGATTCTTAAGTCTAAAATAAAAAAAATTTCAAAAGAGCAAAATAAGACAATGCAGCAACAAATATTTCATCCTCATCTGAAACAGAATGTGAGGCTGGTGAAACACCCAGTTTTTCAAGGTGGTCCAGGCTCACAAGAAAGAATGCAGTGCAACTCAATCCATCTTAACGTCTCCATGCAAGAGTTCTGCATTTCTAAGGATCACAGAAGGACGTGGCTGGGATCTCCAGCCAGTCACACCCCCACACCCTGAATGAACTTGCCACAAGGACCATATGCAGGTATCTACCACCTGGCTCTCCCCTCAGATAACAGATCATTACCCCAATGCAAGAGCACGAAAAAATAAATCCATAAAACACAAATTTCAAATATTTTAGTTCTGGCACTAATAAATGGATGAGCCACTAGCCCACGCATTAAATATTCAGAGTTATCTTTACTTGAAATGTAGTAGAAAAAGAGGTATTGTCAGAATTATATTTTTTCACTCAACATGTCACAAGCTTAAGGCTGAAACAATATATTACCTGCAAGCTCAAAGGCAGATCATGAATTCTGGTAGCGAGTGTCCGGATTTCTCTATCAGACAAGACACCAGATTGGTCTGTATCTACTTCATCAAAGACTCGAGAAATATTCAGGGGCTGGACTGCACTCATGAGATAATAAAAATACGAGAAGGCAAACTGCATGTCCTCAGAGTGGCGCACCTTGTGAAATGACGTCTTGTCAAATTCTTCAGGGAACCTGTCCAAATGTAACACACAAAGGGCTTTGGATAATCCAAGTACATACAGTATTGGATGTTTATGAAAACAGAAGTCTGTCTTCACATCTTATTTATATGGCTTCATATCTGACTCACAGCTCATCAGGGCAAATGTCAAGTACACAGGCAGGCAGGCAGGCAGATGTGCACAGCGAACACTTACATATCCTGCAGTTCTTGCATAACGATTCTGTCAATCATGTGCGGCATGTGTGCAGGGACTTTCCTGGATGTGAATCCAAACTTGCTATTTAGAATTTTATTGACGTATCGGAGTGAGTCCGCGAACGTGTCTTGTAGACGGCGCCCCGTACGTTTGCTATCAGTCAAGTATGCCAACTGTATCTTCAATGATTCTTCCTCCTGAAAGGAGAATTCCATGTAACTCCACACTGTGTTTAGTCCAAAGTAGATTCTATTAACAAGAGGGAAAGGCATCACATGCCCTGTGTTACAGGATGTGTTCACTGGTCACTGATAGTCCTCAAGGTGAGTGAACTTCATGCTGTCAGGTCATTTTAAGGATCTTAAGGAAAACACTGGCTTGAGAATAACAGCGATATAACAGGCCTATTAAGTGTGCCTTAAAAACTAGTCACAGAACACATGACTTCAAAGCCAATTCAGTACAACATTTAGAAAAATTATTCCCATACAAATTTTACAGTGCTTTAAATGTCAAGCTACTTTTCCTGGTGACAAAGGAGCATGCATCTGAGTTTTGAATAGGACTAAAAGAAATTGAGCTCACTCTACAACAGAGACAAAAACCAGTTAGGCAGAACTGCACGGGCAAAGAAAATTGGCCAAGAATGTGAACATACTTTTTTTTTTTTTTTTTTTTTTTTGTGGTTTTTCGAGACAGGGTTTCTCTGTGTAGCTTTGCACCTTTCCTGGAGCTCACTTGGTAGCCCAGGCTGGCCTCGAACTCACAGAGATCCGCCTGTCTCTGCCTCCCGAGTGCTGGGATTAAAGGCGTGTGCCACCACCGCCCGGCTGTGAACATACTTTAAGAGAAGCAATTTTTTGCTCCCCAGACTGAAGAAAGTGTGGAGGAATGGCAATGACTAGGGGCCGGTTAGCGGGTGGAGCAGCGAGCAGTCCTGTGCCCTGTGGAGTACGACGTGGCGCCACTTTTTAGGACATAAAGTTTACAAGGACGAAACCTAGCGATTCTAGCGATGGAATAAAAACCCAAGCACGAGATAGGTGGAAGAGCTCGCTGAGGTGCTGTCGTGGTCAATAATGGAAAGGTCCAGCTGCTGCAAGGGCAAAGGGGCTGCCAAGGGCTGCTTTCTCACAAGGACCGAGTCAGCGGCAACCACAGGGAACGTGTGGATGGTGTGCAATCACGGCGTGCAAATCACCGCTGCGGCCCGGAAACCGCATAGGTGGCTTGTTTATGCACCCGGAGCAAAGACTGGAAGAGCGGTCACTGATCCAATTTCAAGGAAGGAGATTCAAGAAGACCTTCCCCTTTTAGAGCAGATTTTTGTACTGCTTGGAAATTTCACTGGTCTACAGTCAAACTCCTTTCCTTTTTTTTTTTTTGGTTTTTCGAGACAGGGTTTCTCTATGTAGCTTTGCGCCTGTCCTGGAACTCACTCTGTAGCCCAGGCTGGCCTCGAACTTACAGAGATCTGCCTGGCTCTGCCTCCCAGTGCTGGGATTAAAGGCGTGCGCCACCACCGCCTGGCCTACACGTTTTTTAAAGGACAGGTGGGGAATTATAAAAAGAAACACAGTCAAGAACTGGCACCTTGCACTCAATTAGTAAATGCCCAACGTGCAAGGCCAAAAGATGCCTTCCGAAAGTGCTGAGGCACAAGACACAGGCCCCAGTCTGTGTTCTTCTTCGCCGTCCAGCCTTGACCATCCAACTTTCCTTGGTCTGTCAACTCCGACCCATCTAGGGTCAGCTCACAGGATGTGGTGGTTCCTGAGGCCATCTCCTTTGGGACGCCTTGCCTGTGACTCAACAGAGACACCTCATGGCCACCACTATCAGCTTTCAATCTGTCCTGCTTGGCGGCCCCTTGGTCGTTCCGTGTCTGTACTCCCCAGTGTTCGTCACTGTGGCAGCACCTTCAGGGAAAAGGCCACTGTGGCAAAGTGAAGGGCCCGTGGGACACGAGGAACAAGAGCCCCGGTTCTGGGGTGCGGCTTACATGGCCGGTGGCGCTGATGGTGGAAATGCCCATGAACTTCTCTGACCCTCAGGTTTCTCACCAGTAAAGCTGGAATAGCACCAGAGCTAAGGAGACAGGACATCACCGCTGTTCTTCCACGTCCCCAGCCTCCACCCCGGCTAAAAGGCTTTCAACTCACATCAGGACCGTTACCTAGACTGCAAAAGTAGGGGGCATTTTTATGATGAGGGTTATTGGGGACACTGAATGAAATCACTTGAGAAGAGCGCTTACTTCAGTCGTGGTCACAGGAAAGTACTCGGCAAATGGTAGTTACTATTACATTAGCACTTGGAAAGTACTTACATTCCCGGGGCATGACAAGGAATAAGGCTGCATCTAACTTACATTAAGGAGGTCTTGGAAGTACTTTTTTTTCTCCCAAGGCAAAAAGCCTGGGTAAGTGTGCGTGTAGTGCTGCAGCCTCCGTCCGGGCACTACTTCGTTTACAGCTATGCGGCTGTCAACATCGCCCTCCGCTCGGCCTCGTTCCTCTTCTCTCCCCGGGAGCTCTTCTTTGGGTACACGCACGCCTAGTGCATGTGGCGCCTGAGTCTCCGGCTTAAATCTTGCCTTGTTCTCCAAGACCGGGGGTGGATTCAAATCATTGTCCCGGCCATTCACCTTCACTGTCCCCACTGGGGACGTCCATCTCTCCGATCTCTGACCACCTGGGCTTCTGTGAGAGGGCTTTTCCTGTGGGATCTCCAAACTGTCTTTTGTTTCTTCTGTCCTTCTAGCTTGAGGTTTTACTTTAGGATCTGGTGAGCTCCCCAGGAAAGACCTCAGCAAGGCTGACTTGGATAAGTTGTATCCTTTCAGAGTGATGTCGCCAAGCTCCAGTTGCAGATCCAAGTTGCTCAGCCTCACCTGGGCTTCTCTTGGGAGGAGTGAAATGTTCAGCAGCGGGATTTTCCCCTCCTCTTGGAATCTCCCTGTTGTGTTTCCATCACGTCTCCGGACCTTGGGGAAGCGTTTCCCTTTGGGAACGTCTTCAAAAGGGATTTCGGCCTGGGGAAAGGGTGTCACTGGGCTACCCAAATTCTCATAGGCCTTCTGGGTTGTAGAGTTCAGCTTTGGCACCTCCCTTGTGTCCACCTCTACGGTTAGCTGGATTTTGAACTCTTCGTCGTTTGCGTTTTGGAGTGTGAGATTAAAGTGGATCACGGTTGCATTCATCCCACTGTGCAGTATGAGGTGGATGGTTTTCCACTTGTTTGCAATGGATGCGTGTCGGATAATTGGGTTGTCACTGTAGGAGCCTTCAATTCCTCTTCTGGCTATTTTTGCAAAGCTGAAATAAGGCAGGTATTCACCTTTGGGGATAACATAGTGAGTTTGGTTTGGGAGGAGTGTTACTTTATACAGTTCATGAAAATGATCTGGAGGAGAAAACACAAACATGGTTTCTTTTTAATTAGACATCTTTACTGCCTTTCCTTAATTCTCTCGGTTCAAGTTCTTATTTTCTAAGGGTAACTTTAAATCCATTTAAAAAATGCTCACAAATTCTAATACAAGGTTTGGGGATATGGCTCATCGTATCATCTGAGCCGGCCACAGCAGTTTACACGGAACATTAACCCTGATTCACTACAGAGATATGGCATGATTTTTAATCAATAAATTTCTTTTTTTTAAAATAAAGATTTATTTATTTATTATGCATATAGTGTTCTGCCAGCATATATGCCTACATGCCAGAAGAGGGCATCTGATCTCACAACAGATGGTTGTGAGCCACCATGTGGTTGCCGGGAATTGAACTCAAGACCTCTGGAAGAGCAGCCAGTGCTCTTAACCTCTGAGCCATCTCTCTAGCCCTAATCAATAAATTCCAATGACTGATTTCCAACTTTTCGCCCATTTGAGAATTACTGTAAATGATGATAACCATTTGTCATCATTTGTAAATGATGCTTCCCCTATTTGTGGAGTTAGCCCTTTGTTTCTGATGTTCCCATGGCAACACGCATACCTTGTCCACAGTCACCAGCATCAAACCCGCAGGACAAGACGTTGCAGGCTTGGTCGCAGAACTTATCGGCGAGCCAGGAGTTCGCACACCCTTGGTTACAGTAAGAGACACTGTTTATTCCTCCACCAAACTGCCAGGGCTGTCCGGCTCCAATGTTCCCGGTACCCCCACCTCCTGCAACATAGCGGCTTCCTCCACTGTTACCTGTAGAGAGAGGAAGAAGGAAGAGTCCTTACTGGACTTACAACTGTGAAGGCAGACAGCTCATCATTCTTACTGATGTTTGCAAGACTGCAGCATGGATTGCTGCTACAGAGGTTCATCCCATCCCTAACACCAAGACTGATGCATGGATTGCAGCTACAGAGGTTCATCCCATTCCTTAACATAAAGACTGATGCATGGATTGCAGCTACAGAGGCCCATCCCATCCCTAACATTAAGACTGATGCATGGATTGCAGTTACAGAGGTTCATCCCATCCTTTAACACCAAGACTGATGCATGGATTGCAGCTACAGAGGCCCATCCCATCCTTTAACAGAAGACTCCCTGTGTCTTAAGAGAAGGGAGTTCACGTGGGAGAGTACAGGCAGTGGTGTTTAAGACGGGTAGAGCCACGCTGGAGAAGGGAAAGAGATTATTCCAAGGGCCATGACTCAGAATTCCCAAAACCATGTCCAGACACTGGTATTAATACCGTCAAACGTTAACGTTTTGCTAGGTCTGCTTTATACACCTGTGTTCTCTCCCTGCAGCTGCCTAGATTCCACAAAAGGGCAGCTGACAGAGAAGACGAAGACACAGCTGTGACACTCTGTTTCCTCGAATAGTTGACACGTTTCCAAGTCCATTTCCTAATCCAGAATACCAGGATGATGGCATCTGTGCCCACTCTCTTTCTCAGAGCCCCCCAAACCAAGAGGGCAATAAATAATGTTCTAGAATTTAGTGCTTTATGAACTGAAAGGCAGTAAGTAAACATATTTTCAAAAGTGCCAAGGTCAAGTCCAACGGTGAGTAGGTGGAGGGGTGCTGCTAAGAAGATAAGGGTTATTTATTCTGCAGCTTCGATCATTTCACAGCCTACTGCAATTTCCCCCTGAAAGCTCCTGCCATGGACTCCTGCAGAACCACCTGGAATAATCCTTGGGTTTACATAATTGAGAGTATTCTAGCTACTTTAATAACAAAAGATATTCTTAAGTGCAGAGCCTACATCAGAGAAATGCATTCAATAATGGATACCGTGAATCAACGGGGCCACACGGCCATACCGACCAGGAATGTCTGAATTCTGGAATGTTTCAACGTAAGGATTAGGAAGTCAACAGCGTGTATTCTGAGGACTAAGGATGAAAAGACGGAACAAGTTACGCTGAGCACATCCTTACCAGAGCAATCGCCACCATCCCAGTCACAGGCGGAATTGTTACAGGCCTTGTCACAGTATCCGTCTTTAATCCAGGAGCCGGGGCAGCCCTCGGCACAATTGGGCACAGGCCACGTCAAATAAACCTGCGGTAAAAATCAAATACAATTTCTGACACCTTTGACTCTCTAATTAAAATATCTGGAGAAAGATATCGAGCCTCTAAAGTTTCCCAAAGACTGCTGCTGCTGATTTTCGGCACCGCCTTTGGCTCGCCAATGCCCACTGTCGAGTTAAACCTGCCGGGCATGGCTATTCTCTTCCAGTCGCTTCAGAGAACAGCGACTCATGGATTAGTTTTAATAACATGCTTCTATAATCTACTTCTAAATAAAATAGTTCAGACTTACATATGAACACAAAAACATGTCAAGGGAGGGAGGGGCTCTGCTGCAGGTCACTCTTCTGCTGTGACACTTACTTAGTAACCTGAGTGCTTTTCTGCATAATCGCCTCAAGGCTGAGGGAAGGAGAGGGTGAGTGCTAGGGGCCTAAAACCTCCAAGGTAATTAGGCAAATTATTTTGCACAACATCCTGACCTCCCAAAGCGAGTGCATGGCTACTTGATAAATTAAATCCACTGAAGATAAACACCTCCCTCCCGTTTTAAAGACACCATTCCTTTGCACATTACACTTATTCAGAACTTATATTTTAAATCTAACCGGAAACTAGAGCTTGTCAATGGCTAGAGTTTGGCTCTATGATAGAGTACTTTTCTGGCACAGATGAGTTCCTGGGGCTGATCCCCAGCACAGAAAACAAACAAACAAATCCGGTTCAATTCAGACAGGTCTCCCCATCCCACCCGATTAAACCTTCAGCCTCCCTCCCCTTCCCCCAACACAGCCTGAGCCAGACGGGCCACCTTACATGAAACTTCACCCCCCCACCTCACCCCCCACTCCCACCCCAGTGCTGCGTACACACACACACACACACACACACACACACACACACACACACACACACTTCTTTAAGCTAATTTTGTGTGCTGGTCATTTTGCTGTCACTCAAGCTGCAATTCTGTCACAAAGTGACTTTGCTACAGTAGAAAGTATAACGGGTCAAGGAGGAAAGGGAACTCTGTTCATCTGAGACGCAATGGGGAAAGCAATGCCCCATCGCCGCGTTCTTACTCTTAACCCTTACTCTCCTGAGCTCGGGAGTCACAAATGCAGAGCTGTTGATACTTGTATACAGAAATGCATACACAGATGCGTGAGGAAATGTCTTTCCTCACCTGCTACTGAGGTTCCAACGAGGTGCCCACCCATCTTAGCACTTACCTTCTGACCTTTGGAGTGGCTGTAGAAGTCATCCGGCCAAACATCCTTACCAAACATAACATCATCATTCAGATAAATAAACTTCTGCGACAGCCCCTCGATGCGATGAATGTGACTTTCAATAGCAGGTGAACTGAAAGTAGGCAGGTGGCTCAGATTTCGGAAAATGTCCTTGAACAGAAAAGGCACACGCAGAAGGTAAATGTGAGCTGTTTCGCTTTGGCTGGGCATTCAGACGGAGGGGAGGGAGGAGACTGGTCATTCAGAGAAGGTGGACACATGGAGGTTGAGACGGATCGCTGTGCCACACTGAAAGCACAGACAGGAAACCACAGCCTTGTGGTGTCTGCGAAGTCGCGCACCTGGTGGGTTACTATCGTCACTCGAGGGTTGTCAAGGTTCAGCCAGGATGGGATCTGCCCGTTGGTAACAATGAAAATATTCCGAAGCCATGGCGCATGTCTTTCGATGGATCGCAATGAGTATCGCAGCTCTTCGTTATCTTCGAAACGGCTGGCAGACACATCTTCATCCTGCTTGGACTGGGAGACGGGTAGATGATGTTTGGCACATAAAGACATGAAGGATCTCCACTGGATCCCAGCTCCTCCTCCTTTGCCTTTACCCTCTGCCTGCTCTGTTCTAGGGGGGAATATTTTTATGTCAACTTGACCCAAGCTGGAGTCATCTGAGAGGAGGGAGCCTCAACGACGACGAAAAGGCCTCCATAAGCTCAGGCTGCAGGCAAGTCTGCTGGGCATTTTCTTAATTAATGATGCACGGGGGAGGACCCAGCCCAGAGTGTGTGGTTCCATCCCTGGGCTGGTGGTCCTGAAGAAAGGAGGCTGAGCGAGCCATGATGAGCAAGCCAGTAAGCAGCACCCCTCCCCGGCATCAGCTCCTGCCTTCAGGTTCCTGCCCTGCTTGAGTTCCTGTCCTGACCTCCTTCAATGAAGAACAGTGATGTGGAAGTGTAAGCCAAATAAACCCTTTCCTCCCCAAGTTGTTTTGGTCATGGTGCTTCATCCCAGCAAAAGAAACTAACTAAGACAGGGGCTCTGCCTAAACTTTAAAATTCAAGTGTGTGTGTGTGTGTGTGTGTGTGTGTCAGAGAGACAGACAGACACACCATTTCTTCATTATACTTTACATAAAGGGTCTTAGATCCAATTGGTCCTGCAGGCCTGGAACTCACTATGTAGACTAGGCTGGCCTCAAATTCACAATAATTTGCCTGCTTCTGCCTTTAAAGTGCTGGGATTAAAGGCGTGTCCCATCTAGCCTTTATTTTATTTTTCATTTACATTTATGAGTAAGTGACTGTGTGAGTGTATGTGTACGTGGGTGCCCTTGGAGGCCAGAGAAGGTGTGATAGCCCTTGAAGCTAGAGTTACAGGAGGTTGTAAGTTGTCCATTGTGGGTGCTGAAACCAAACCGGGTTCCTCTGGAAGAGCAGCAAGTGCTCTTAACAGCTGAGCCATCTCTCCAGCCTTGTTCTTTTTAATAAGAGGCAAACCAATGGCAGAGAACAGAAGTTTGGGAAAGTCCTAATGAGGTCACTTTTCAGTAAGTCCTCTTCCTTCTACTAAATCCGACCTATAGATATTTAACATTCTAATTCTTCAGCCCACCACTCTCCCAGCTGAGCTGTCCTGCCAATGGCAGACATTCTGAATTCTTGACCTGAGCTGTAGGGGTCTACACCCCTTCCCTGAGCTATAGAGGTCTACACTTTTCCCTGGCTGTAAGGGTCTATACCCCTTCCCTGTCTACACCCCTTCCCTGAGCTGTAGAGGTCTACACCCCTTCCCTGAGAGCTGTATAGGTCTACACCCCTTCCCTGGCTATAGAGGTTACATTCCTTCCCTGAGCTGTAGAGGTCTACACCCCTTCCCTGGCTGTAGGATTCTATACCTCTTCCCTGGCTGTGAGATCCACCCTCCTTACCTGGCTGATGGCACTCAGGTCCCACAACAGATACGCAGGGCTGATGGTCAGCTCTTTCCCATTGATGGTCATGTTCTTCTTGGTTTGCTTGTTTAGCTCTTGGAAACCTTTGGGGTTATTCAATTTTAGAAGAGCGACACTGGCCTCCGAATATAGCTGCAACTGACAGATAACAAGAGATACATATGGGTACACTAGACCTCAGGGAACAAACACAGACTTACCTTTAATTTTGTTTTCTTTTGGAGAGAGAGTTTTGGGGTCTAGGGTGACCTTAAACTCATGGCAATCCTTCTGCCTCACCTTTCCAAGTGCTGAGATTACAGGCATGAGCCATCATGCCCAGCTTTTTAACTTTTAGTCTTGAAATGTAAAGACGGTATCATATAGGCCAACAGTATTAGTCAGACGAATACAACAGAACATCTGTTAACAGGAAGGAGTGGAGGAACAGTGTGACCAGGGCACCTTGGGCATCATTTGATAGCTATAGCCATTCCTCAACTCTAAAGAAGACTCTAGATCTCCTGAAACCTCAGACTCTTATGACATCCCCCCAACTCTTCAGAGCTGGCTTAAATATTTTTCATGGCTCTTCATTTACACACACACACACACACACAGGATGTAGTCACATGCCTTTAATCCCAGCACTCGGGAGGCAGAGACAGGCAGATCTCTGAGTTCAAGATCAGGCTGGTCTACAGAGTGAGTTACATACAAGACAGCTAGGGCTATGTGGAGAGACCCTGTCTCGGGGGGCGGGAGGGAGGGGAGAAAAAGCCAACAGTTTCTGACTTTGTTCTAGAACATGACCAATATGATACACTGGGGGAAACTTGAAGTGTAACTGGGCTGGATTTAGGTGGCTGCATGCTATAACTGGGCATCTCAGCAGCGTCCTGCCTCATCCTGGAGTGCCCTGGGTATGGTCCTCCAAGTGCTTCCAGAGTAATATACCTTTTTGTGGGCAAAGCTGTGGAGCAACCACAGATCTAAGAAGAAACAACGTGAACAGCAGCCAGTTTTACACACAGGCTTCTCCACCGTCTCAGTGCCCACACCACCTCCATCTGTATTAGATTTAGACTCTGTATCAAGATTTCCTAGGAAAAGAGGTTTTTCAACCAGAAACTAAGGAGACGGGTGGAAACCACCCCACTGGAGGCAGGAAACCCTTCTGCCATGCTGGTTTCTCTGACAAGGCTGCTGTTTTCCTTCTTAGTCTATAAGACGGAAACAAACACAGATGCTTACAGGGTCATTCTGGGCTCTGTTTTTGCTATCAGACTACCTTGACTCATTTCCTAAGCAGTTCCCCGAGTTTCTAGAGGCCCCCAGGCCAGAAGAGAGCGGTAGAATTTCATGTCTGTCTTTCTCCCTTTTTAACCAACGCATGCCATTAGCTCCTGACCACCAAGAGTGTGCACCCTGTCTTCTGACTGTGTTCCTTTACCTTGACTGTCCTGGCGTACATCAAGAACTCAAGGGGTCAGTTCTCACTGCTGCAACCCTGCCTCTGTGTGCGGCAGAATGGGAAGCGGTCGCCGAGGGACATTCCCACCTGTCCCTGCAAGACTCTTTGCCCCTTTCTTCCCGTTCCCTGGTTCCCATAACACCTCTAAGGGCCCCCTAGAGTGAGGAAAACCACTGTTCTAGAATAAGTAAACAGCAATTTAATATTATAATTTAATTTTAAACTTAATGGGGAAATGTCTGCATCCTAATCTCTCAAAATTGTTTTGACCTTGGAAATTATTTTGAAGCCTCATAGACATTCTCAAAGTTTACATTTATTTTTTTTTTCAAGACAGGGTTTCTCTGTGTAGCTTTGGAGCCTTTCCTGGAGCTCACTTGGTAGCCCAGGCTGGCCTCGAACTCACAGAGATCCGCCTGCCTCTGCCTCCTGAGTGCTGGGATTAAAGGGGTGCGCCACCACGGCCCGGCATGTTTACAGATTTTTAAGACGCTTTGGGATAAATTTAAAATCCAGTTAAAGGTCTGAGGCTAATACATCTCTGGCATGTACCAGCATATCCATATGCAATCCCGAGCATCATTTATCATTAGTGATGGGTTTATGCTAGCATTTCCCCCCCTTTTGCCTAGGTACTATTCATCAGGGAAAGCTAGTTGCACAGACTCTGTAATTAATGAAAAGCCTACAATTACACCACGTTGAAAAAAAAAACCAGGGACGCCAAACTGTCTTAGCATGCTTACACAGCCGCTCTTTCTTCATGCTGGGACTGAGGAAGGAACCCGGAGCCTCATGTGTGCTAGGGAAGTGCTCTGCCGTTCATACACCTCCATCCCTCTTTTACTTCTTATTTGGAGACAGGGTCTGACTGAGGTGCCCCGACGGGCCTTGAATTTGCAATCCTCCTAGCCCAGCCATCTGAGGCAGACTGCAAGTCTGTGTTATGTTTTAACTTGGTAACTGTAGCATTTTCACGACAATTTCCACCACTGACCGAGCATATAATGTGCACCAGACATTGCCCTGGGCAATTACTGTCCCAGGGTTAAAAAGTGTAAAACTCACACCTGCCCTGCTCTAAGCCCGAGTGTCATACACCCAGGCTTGTGCTGCTGTGGCAGAGCTGGCCCGTGGGATGTAGAGAGGATGAGAACAGACCCCTGCACTACAGGTGGAGCCTGGGACTAGAGATGCCACTGAGGCAGGCAGTTGGCAGGCTGGCTGGGACCATCCGGGACCTGCTGGGCCAGCTGCCTGCTGAGCTGAGCTCCAGTGAAGTCAGAAGGGAAGCGGCATTCTCTTTTCAGCTCTGTTCACTCCAGGAAGCAGCCCGGGGACCACCAGCCAGTATCAGAGCAAGAAAACCATCCAGCCTGGCTGGAGAGGAAAGCAGGAGCCAGGCTGTCACCAGCTCCTGTGTGCATGTCACTGCACAGCTCCTACGGAGTCCCAAGCCACCACAGAGAAGCCCAGCTAACCACCCCTGAAAGGCTAGGGGTTCCCATTATGAGGCAAACAAAACACATTTTTTTTTCAAACTGTTAACCAGTAAGTATAAAGGTCTGACAACAGAAGAAACCAGGCTAAGTATGTATACAGTTTAGTAGAGTGCTTGACCCTCACGTGTGAGGTTCTGGCTTCCAACCGAGCACCATCAATTTAAAAGAAAAGATGTATCGGAGATGCTTGAGACAGCATCTAATAAGAATTCTAACAAGAGAGCCAAAGACTCACAGCATTATTTTAAAATGATATCTAATTTTAATTCATAATTTGCATGGCCTTTTTATTTGGTTAGAAGTGCACCAAGAAAATTATTCTCGAATGAGATAATTTAAAATTTTTTATTTTATATATGTATTTTGTGGGCGGGAGGGGCGTGAAGGCCCCAGTGCAGGTGTGGAAGTCAGAAGACAACTTTCAGGAGGAGTCTGTCCTCCCCTTCCAACATGTGGGTCCACAGGACTGCATTTAGTCAGAAGATCTGGCAGCAAGCACCTTAACCCATCTCGACAGCCCATACATACAAGCAGATGCCTAGGACTGGCTTCTAACTACATCATCAAAAATCAGAAATGGGTGAGTTTGAGGCTAGTCTGGTCTACAGAGCGAGTTCCGGGACTGTTATATTATATTGAGTTCTGTGATATTGAGAAATCTTGTCTCGGGGTGGGGGCTGGGGGGAGGGACTCGGACACAGGTTCTCTCACTGTAACTACACAGTAGTTAAAAGAGATAAAAGGCAAAGAACTTTAAAGGACCGATTTTTCTGCCTCTCTAAGGGGCCGTGGTAAGGAGCGTGAAGTATCCTCTGCTGTCCACTAGGTGGCAACCCAACCCTGCAACGTTATTACTAGTACTGGACGCTCTTCTGCTGGAAAAGGATCCGAGATGTGCCTCCATCCTGGAGGTATGTATGTATGTATGTATGTATGTATGTATGTATGTATGTATGTATGTATGTAT
>CABHPH010154522.1:0-13327 GCA_902168325.1 Peromyscus nudipes | reverse complement strand
TATGTATGTATGTATGTATGTATGTATGTATGTATGTATGTATGTATACGTGTGTATGTATGTATGTATGTATACGTATGTATGTATATTTTGGTGGCAAATGTCATCTATTGCTGGAGGTTGATTTCTGGTAGGGTTGAGTAGCTGTGGCTTCTGCTGAAGGATGGAGTTCCCAGCTAGAACTGCTCTTTTTGCCACCACCTCCGCAGAGCTGGGACTTCAGGCCATTCTGTGTGCCACCATCTGGTTTGGGACCCAACCCCAGGCCTCTGGTACACTATGTTGGCATCCAACCCATTGAGCTACAGCCTCAGCTTCGAAAATTCATGAAACACCCCTAAACATATTTCTACGAGAAAGTACAATTTGTAGCTTTGATGACCAAAAAAACCAAACCAAACCAACCAAACAACAACAAATCAACTGATTCTGAAGTATCAACTATGGCCAGAATGTAGCTATTTACAAACACCTCAAAAGTATGAAATTTGCTTTCATCTTTGATAAATGCTAAAATTACATGTATACCAAAGAATTACTTGAAAATGAATTTCCTGGGCTGGAAAGACGTCTCAGGGGATAACGGTACCTGTTACCAAGCACGCATGACATTGATTTCCAGGACCCACATGGAGGACAGAACTGTCTCTTGTCCTGTGACCTCCACACATACACACTGTGGCACTTACACACACACACACACACACACACACACACACACACACACGCACAATATATAAATGGAAATAACAAAAAATTTCCCCTGGTCTACGGTGAGATCCAGGAAAGGCACAAAGCTACACAGAGAAACCCTGTCTCGAAAAAAACCAAAAAAAAAAAAACCTTATAATTTATTATCAGCAAATGTGTATCTATTTCCTATATTTATATACCTAGAGTCATATAAAAATTTCTCAAGCCAAAGGGGTTGGTGGTGGGAAGGTTGAGGAGGCTCTGATCAGAGGCCTGGGTACCGCTAACCATCCTGTGAGCACGTGTACTGGGGTAAGACTGTCCGCACACAGGCAAGCCAACCTGTTCGAGGAGAATGGCAAATCCCAGAGAACGGCAGGGGCTCAGACAAGCATCCCCGAGAACAACTCAGAAGGTGCAATATAAGTTGGTTTTAAATCTGGGTTGACTTGATTTTCATGTTATTAAGTAGACTTCGGGATAAAAACACTTCTGCGACGACTAACTGGAAACAAGACAGCACCTTTTAGGGATCTGATAAGTCAGGCCTGCTAGGTTTTAAAAAGTCCCAATGGCTGTTCCAAAGCTAAAGTTAGTTCCATAACCGTTGCTTCATCTGCTGACTATTAATTTTAGAAATAGAGCAAAAGGAAAGTTGTGTATTAAAAATCAAGTGAGGCCGGGCGGTGGTGGTGGCGGCTTAAGGCCAGCACTCAGAAGGCAGAGGCAGGTGGATCTCTGTGAGTTCCAGGCCAGACTGGTCTACAGAGGGAGATCCGGGACAGGTACCAAAACTACACAGAGAAACCCTGTCTCAAAAAAACAAAACAAAACAAACAAACAAAAAAATCAAGCAAGCAAGATACTTTCATGGAGGTCGCTAAAGATGTGTTGGTAATAATATTATGTGGCCAAGTATCCTTTATCTAAAATGCTTGGGACCAGGAGGGTTTTAGTGCTAGGAGTGGTTTTTTGTTGTTTGTTTGTTTTTTGAGACAGAGTCTTACCATAAAGTTTTGGCCTGGAACTCAAAATGCCGCCTGCCTCTGCCACCTGAGTGCTGGGATTAAAGGCGTGCGCCACCACACCACTGTGTCTGTTTTTTTTTCAGGCCTGGCATGGTTGCACACACCTTTAATCTTAGCACTCAGGAAGCAGAGGTAGGTGGTAGCCTGGTCTAGATAGTGAGTTCTAGGCTAGCTTAGGGATACACAGTGAGACTCTCCCTGTCTCAAAAAGAAAAAAAAAAATCTGAATATTTACATATACGTGTGATGAACTATTTGGGAGATGAAACTCAAGTCTAAACATGAAATTCATGTTTCATATATACCTTATATGCATAGCCTGAAGATAATTTAACACATTTTAAGTAATTCTGTACATAAAACAAAGTGGCATATGAGGATATAGATACACCTAATTTTACATTCCTGGTGTCATGTTGGCGCTCAGAAACTTTTGGATTTTGGAGCATTTTAGACTTTGGATTTTCAGATGAGAGATGTTTAACTGGCAGCATAATTTTGGGTGACCTTAAACAGGTCCTGAGTAGAACGCTGAGGGGGTAGAACGCAGGTGAGTTACTAAGGCCGTCACCACCTTGCCTGTACCATCCTTCCTAGCCAAGCCATGAGCTCATCCAGCCTTCGGTGAATTAGTACAGACAGCCTGCAGACCCCCCCAGTGTCTCTGAACCACACAGACTCTTCCTGTTCCCCTCTTGCACGGCTATTTTTGTGTCTCTGTCAGCTCAGGGAGGGAGGATTTACTCTGGCTCGCCATTTGAAGGAACCATCCCGTCCATCGTGGTGAGGAAAGAACTACGGCAGGAGATTGCCTGTTCACGTCACAGCAGACCAGGCAGCAGGGCCGGCATGTAAACTCAAGGCCTGCTCCGTAGTGACCCGCTTCATCCAGCTAAGACCCATCTCCCCAAAGCTCTACAACACTCAAAATAGTGTCAGCAGCAGAGACTTTGGTGTTCAAACACAGGAGCCTTTGGGGTACATTGCTATCCAAACCCGAAGAGGGCAACTCTGTAGCAGTCTACGCAATTAGTCATGCACTCCCCCAAAACTCTCTAACTCCTGTGCTTCAAAACACAATTTAAATCCTTGAGGGCAGGGCACACATCCTCCTCTCCTGCACACCCGGCCCACTCAGCAGCCGCCATCACTGAATTATACTTATTGCCAGCATTTCCTTGTGAACCCTGGGACGATTTCCTACCTGCTCCTCACGTGACATAGAACAGAACAAAACCCAAACCTAAACCAAACAGAAAAGCCCTATCATGGACGAAAATGTCTAGAAACAGAAAGGTTTAGAGTGAACCGAAGATAAGACACTGGCGAGAAATTCTGTTATGTGTCACATCTAAAACTTTCACTGATGAACTTGTAGGTAATTGATCAGATTATAAGATGAGTCACCTCAAGGTTTCTCAAAACAGAGAGCCTGAGAAAGGGTTGTTTGTTGTATAGGACGAGAGTGGACAGAAGCGTGTGTAGGAATTCAAATCCATTAGCTTACAAATATGGCACTGTCTAGTCCCACATCCTCTCTTTAAACTAACAAAAAGCATGTTTTCCTTTCAGCAGGGCACATAAAGGCGAAGGTGCATGCACACAGCAACTTGGCGTAGCGGCACACTTCCACACCAAGTGTGGTGCCTGCCAGTCCTCAGAGCAGTGACAAGCTTTCCCCTTCAGTCCCAAGGCCGCATATGGGGAGTGCCCTTCAAGAGTGGTGCTCAGCTCCCCATGTGGATGTACAGAGCTCAGCCCCCACGTGGAGGAACAGAGTGGTGCTCAGCTCCCCATGTGGAGGTAGAGAGCTCAGCCCTCCATGTGGAGGTACAGAGTGGTGCTCGGCACCCCCGCCGTCCTGCCCTGTGGAGGTGCAGAGGTGAAGAGAACAATGATCTAAGATCCTGGCAGCCTGTGATGTCTGCTGAACACAGGCTGCCCTGTCTGACTCGGGGACCACGGCCTCAGTGAAGACCTCCTGGAGGAGCACAGGAGCATGCCGTGGTCCAGTTACCGGGGCCTGAAGTTCAGTGTCTTCCGGTCTTCCCTCTCACGTGCGGCATGTGCCTCTAACGCAACACTCAACTCCGGTCCCGTTCCCCCCCCCCCCCCCCCCCCCCCCCCCCCCCACTGCAGTCCAGTGTGCTGGACGCCATCACTTCCAGTGCACCACATACATCCACCTTCTCACTCCGTCTTCCTTCTCCCCCACAGCTTGCCAACATAGGATGCTGAGTATCTCTCAGATGTTTCTGGAACTTCCCCCATCACTGGCATCCCATAGCCAGAGGTCTTTCAACAGGAATACTTTGCAGGTCTAAACTAGTTTTCTTGCCTCCGGCCTTTTCCTGTCTAACGTCGACCACACCTGTGCCTCAGAAATACCAGACTGTCTTCCAGTCACAGCCCTCCTTGCCTCCGGGTAAGGTCCAGCCATCTTGCCTTACCTAGCTCTCCATCTCCCTCCCTAACACACTATCTACTCCCCAGCCTCCAGCCCTTGGTTCTGGCTCTTCTCTCTGCACTCCCTTCCCAGCTGAAGAACAGCGGCTCGGAATAAGCAGCTCTGCGCAGGGCCAGCAAGGGGCAAAGCCTGTCTTAGCTGCTGATGTGCCCAAAGCCCAGGCATTCTTGGGCACCTTACACTACTATCTGGAAATGTTCACGTCCCAAGTAAATGCTTTGGTTCCCTTGGTTCTCCCTAGGATACTCCCTGGAACACAGGAGGTGTTTGATAAAAACAATCTAGGTGGATTGAAGCCTGTAATAGGAAACACTGTTCTCAGAAGATCCGTAAGAGAGCCTATGGGAAGAGCTGAGGAACTGGGGGCTGGGAAATGGCTCCATGACAGACAGTATGGAGATCTGAGTTCAGCTCCCCGGAACCCATGTTCAAGCTAGGCATGCCTACAGTTCCAGCACTTGGTAGGGGGAAGGGAGACAGACAGATTCCCTAGAGCTCTCTGGTCAGGCGGCCTGGCCAACTGGTGAGGCTAAAGACTAGCTCAAAAAATCAGGTGTAGAGTGACCAGCGAAGACGCCTGACATCAACCGCTGGCTTCCGTGTGAGTGTGCGCGCGCACACACACACACAGAGGTATACACATCCCCCCACACACTTACATACACACACACACACACACACACCATACATATACACACACCCACATACACACACATACACACACATACACAAATACATACATATACACCCACACCCATGTACGTGCACACACACTAGTATACACACACACACACTCACATACACACCCGTATACATACACACACTCACGCACACAAACACACCCATACATATACATATACACTCATACATACATACCCATGCACACACATACTCTCACATAGACCCATACACATACACACAAACATATACACACATACCTACACACACACGCACACACACACACACACAAATACATACATACACTCACACCCATGCATGTATATACACACTAGTATACACATACACTCTCATATACACACCTGTACACACACCCATACACATACACTCACATATACACTCTCACATAGCCCCCCCACACCCATGCATGTACATACACACTAGTATACACATACACTCTCATACACACACCTGTACACACACCCATACACATGCACACTCACACATACACACTCTCACATAGCCCCCCCACCCATGCATGTATATACACACTAGTATACACATATACTCTCATACGTACACATGTACACACCCATACACATACACACACACTCACACATACACACTCTTACATAAACCCCCCCACACACACATAAACATACATGCACACACTGACACCTGTATTCACAGGAACAAGTATCACCCCCCTCAACACAGATTTGAAGAACTGAACTCAAACACCACACCTGGCTCTTCCTGGTTCTCGATTTCTCTGGCAGCTCAAGTCACCACTGTACTTTACATGATCCACCCAAGAACGGTCTGCAGAGGCCCGCCACTATTGGAACTGCCATTTCTGTCAGGCCACACCTGTCACCAGCAGCACATCCAAGGCCGTCCGTCAGCACCGAGGAGCAGTTGCGGCAGAGCAGAATGGGAAATGTCACACAAAAGCAGACGATGGAGAAGCAGAAGGAATTCCTAACTGCTTTTTAAATTTTGATTAATGTGGGCTTCCGGAAATAGAATAAAGTCATTCTTCCCACATAAGGGAGATGAGCTGATAACAGTGAATAGTGAAAAGTGCAAATGTGCACGTGTCTGTAATTCTGGGACTAGCAACTAAAAAGTCAAGACACCAAATAAACTTTGGCTGAAACAAAAGCTCATCTATGGTTTTAATTGCTCAAATCAGTAGTGAAAGTACCTCGGGGAAGGAGATGTGGCGTCTATTTTAGACTCACTGCAGATCAACCACAAAGTCAGCCCAAACAGAGCTGAGTGCTGTTCCATTCCACACAAGTACTGCACACTAACCAATCGCACTTCGGGAATTCCTCCCCTATTTCAAAGTACAGTGAAGGAAAGCTCCAAGGGTGGCTGGGCACAGGGGTGCCCGCAGAGACCGGAAGATTGTAGGTTTGAGGACAGCCCTGTCTACATAGCAAGTTGTGGGCCAGAATTACATAGTGAGACCTGTCCCAGACAAAAAATGAAGAGAAAGAAGAGGAGAAAGAGAAAGACAGAGCCAGCTAGCTATGGGGGAGGGGAGGATCCACAAAACAAAGAAAAAGCAGACGTCATCCGCATCATCGTTTTCTTCTAAACATAACACCAAGCATTTAAACCCATGAGGCCTAGTGAACGAGGAGAGAGAAAGAAGTGTGTTAAAGGGAACTTGGAGATGGAGTGACTAATGCAAGAACGGAGTAAGAACTCCCTTCCCGTGACCCCCTCTTCTCCATCCCCCACAAACCTAAACAGCACACTAAGAGGAAGTGGGAACCAAGCAAGCCAGACCTAGTGGCAGAATTTCACAAACCCAAGAAGCAGATCCCCACAGTTCCAGAGTCACGGACTCCACACCCTCTCCGCTAAGAGACGCTGGTGTTTACCACCTGGAATCTGATACAATAGCGTGACCTAAGTTAGGTCGACTAGAAAACACACATGGATTGTGTCCTGAATCTATGCATGTTCAGGAAAAGGCCGGTTGGGGCTGAAGGGTAAGAAATATACACAATCCTGAACACATCGATGCCTGGATTTGCTATGAATGAAGCAGAGTTTCACATGGTCAGACATTATAAATGTCTGAAGTATAACCCTTTTATGAACGAAAACATTTACACTGCTTTTATGACTTTTTCCAACACACACACACACACACACAAACACACATACACACACACAAACACACACACACAAACACACACACACCACGCAATGTAAAAAAAAATAACAATAAATTACAAAAGTAATAATTTCAGAGCTGGGTTTGGAGGCACAAATCTGTAGTACCAGCACTTGAGTGGCTGAGGCAGGGGGATTGCTACAATTTCAAAAGCAATCTGGCTGTAGAGTAAGGCCTAGTCTCAAAAGGGAGCAAGGAATGAGGACCTTCTGTGCAGATTTACTTTTCTGACAGCGGGCTGTGACAGGTCAGAGTTCATCTTTGCCTGGGCTATCCTTGGAACAAAATGCAACATGGGTTAAGAGAGAAGGGTCACGCGTGGGGCGGAGAGACGAGCCGCGCTGGTGGATCTTTTCTGTTCTTACCAGTTTGATTTTAGAAGAAAGGTTTTCTGGCAGTTTAGTCTTCAGCTGACTTGTCTCCTTGAACGTCGGCGGGAAGCCACTCAGGAAGGCCAAGTCTTGCATCAGCACTAAGCCCGGGACTTCTTTGTCTGTCGTCTGAAATCAGAGGAGAAGACTAAACTCGCCTTCCGTCTCGAAGCTGGGGCGCCTCCACTCTGTCCTCTGAGCTTCAGATTATATGCCACCGTGGTGGGCACTCACTGGCACCAGGAAGCTAGACTCAGAGAAAAGACTCTTAAGGAGCAGAGCACGGTGGCTCAGGACTGCAATCCCAGAATTCCCAAGGGGAGGCAGGAAGATTGCAAGTTGAAGGCCAGATGGGACGACATAGCAAGACCTAAGCTTTATTATTCATGCTTTGATTCCAGTCTAATGCAAAAGTACAGTCAGATAGATTTAACATGACATACCAAGTAGGCTCTCCAGACTGTCTGCTTGCTGCTTCCCTTAAACAGTCCAGCGTGGGCATCCTCAACTACAATAGACAATACAAGAAACAAGTACACACTTTAACAAATACTTACCTGACTCTCTGGCAGAACACTACACAGAGCGTTTTGGGGAGCTACTAAAATAGCGTAATACATCGTTTCAAAAAAAGTCGTTACAGACCATAAAATTAGCATATTCAACAAGGGAGGCATACTGTAAAGCAGGGTATAACTGAACACTAAATTCTGCACTGCCAAGAGATTTGTGCAGGCAGCAGAAACATGGAGGGCTTTGTGGAAACAAACTTAAGCTGGACTGAAAGGAAGAGCGGGCGGGATGATAGAAAAAAAATCACAGCTGTAACAGCAAACCTGGACGAGAAAAACAAAACAAAACAAAACACTGACTACATGAAAAACCTCTGGGAATGTCATTATTAGCAAATAAGAGTAGCCAGACAAGGGAAGGGGGCGTGAACAATAGCAGAGGTGTTTAATGAAAGCAAGCAGCTGCCTGATAGCCACTATTCCCTGAAGAAGCAACTTTCTCAGAGCTGGGGGTGGGGGCCACACAGCCACAAGAGAAGCATGAAGAAAAGGGTACAAGTGGCCACTGAAGGTGCTGCCGACATCCAGGACGGCCAGGAGACACTCGGCGTGCCGGCTCCGATCTGGATCTTCCAGAGGGATAAAGGAGGCAGGTCCTACAATTTACAGTCTAGGGAGATGGACAGCAACCCTGGGCAAGAGGCTCAAGCCCGTAACAACAGAGCTGGGGCTCAGGCTGCAGCGGAGCGGGACAGCACCTGCTTAGGGTGCTCAAGGCCCGGGGAATGCTGCAGGAAAGGATGTTTTGAAACAGTCTAGCAGAAGGCCCTATAATCTCAACACTCACGAAGCTGATGCAAGACGACTGTCGTGAGTTAAAAGCTAGCCCATGCACAGTGAATGCTGGGCCAGCCAGAGCCATACACAGTGTCCTATCTCAAAAGACCACCACCACCGCCACCAGCAACAACAACAACGCCACCCCTAAAAGCAGCAGCATGGACGTTAGGAGTGACCCCAACTTCAAAATACATTTACCAGGTAACTGTCTCCACAGATAGAGGGGACAATATGCTGGTAAACTGGAGAATTCTAACAGGTCTGGTATGTGTGATATAACATGCATGCAATCTCATCAAAGCCTTCACAACATTCTCACGCCACCTTCATGTTTATGAGACAGAGAGACTGACTACTTAAGCAGGGGAGATTATGACCTAACTAACCCATCCTGACCGAAGGGTGTGTATTACACAGCAGTAGCCAACCTGGAAGATTGCTTGAGAGGCTTGCCGCGGCCCTTGTCTCCACCATGAACCCCACACCAAAGTTTTGGAAGAAACGGGAAGCATGTTTGTGAAACGTGTAGACGACATTTTACAGCGATGTCGTACCCGAGCTAACAGACTAAGGACTCTCCACGCTTTTGGCCACTTAGAACAGAGCATCGAATGCAGTAAAATGTCGTCTTCCACAACCAAAGGTAGAATCCGTAACCGGGGCACCACAGGCCAATTCTACAAACAACCATCCCAAGAGGTGTTCACCAAGAAACCGCGCCGGGCTGACCTTCAAAAGGGGCAGAAGCCAAACACGTCTCACTTTCCGCTTTAGCTCCGGGCCACGTTCACTCTTGCCTGGATTACGACAATTTTTGTCCCTCCTCAGTTTGCTCTCCTTACACACAGCAAACTGATCTGTACGCAACACAAGTCAGACTGTCGCTCCGACGACTCCCCCGGTACACTATGGGTTAAAGACTCTGCGTTCAATGTGGCTACCATGACCTGCTCCCTCCCAATTCCCTAGTCTTGTCTTTGCCTCCTTTCCCTTGTTCACTTTCTTTCACTCACTCTGGCCTCCTGCTCCTCAATCATAGCAGCTACATTCCCGATGCAGGGCCTTTGCACTGGCTACTCTAACTCCCCAATAATTCTTTCTTTGGCCATTCATGTTGCTCATTACCCCCTTCACGAAGCCTGTCCCTACCACTCGATTTAGAATATTCACACCCTTTTCCTGACTCCTTTTCCACGCCCCCGTTCAGTTTTCCTCCATAGCATTCTTTTCTACAAAGTATATAATTTACTTACTTGTTAATTATTTGCCAATTCAGGGCAGAGACTACGGCACCTGTTCATTCGCTGTATCTCTGTCACCAAGGACAGGACCTGCACACTGTTAAGTGGACAGGCCTGCTTTCCCTGCAGAGCGAGCCACAGGAAGTACAAAGGTCACGACCACCTCACACATCTTAATTTTTTTTTAAATGCTGAGGATCATACACAGGGTGCACGCTAGACAAGGACTTTACCCAAGCTAGACCCACAGCCCAGTGAACATACTGTGAAAGCACCCGGGCAACAACCACCTAAAATCCAGAAGAGATCAAGAATGAAAGGAACACCCCATGGGGAAGGGATTGCATCCCCTCTCTATGTCCACTGGAAACACATTCCATCTGTGTATACAAATACGAGAAAGCTATTTGCAGTTTTTTTCTGAGGGCCACTTTAGTTCGGAGGTAACGTGAACCACCCTACAAAGGTATCATTTCTTGTAAAAGGGTGTTAATTGTGACTGGAAAAGCCACTTTGCTTTGGAGTCCTGGGACCAGGCTGCAAGGCTGGGCTAGGTGACAGCTGACCACGCCTCTCATCGGAAAGGAAGAGGCTTGTATTCAGAAAGCTCACACTTTCCTTCCACCTAAAAATAACGTCAGGACTAGGAGCAGCATTATGACAGTCTTCATGATATAAACCGGTGCATGGCCAAGTTTTCTCTCAATCAGTAAGTTACACAAGACACCATGAATTCCTGGGCAACTGAAGATTAAGTTCTGAGCTCTATAAACATACGATGGAGCTGGGAAAGCCGAGATGAAAGCATTGTGAACGGCCCAGTCCTCCTACGGAAGAGATGGATGGGGAAGACCAGGAGATAGCTGAGAAGAGGCTGTGGCAGGAGCCAGGGCCCACCACCTGCACAGTGACCAATGGCAGCGAAGTAATAATAAAAGATAAACAAGGAAGAGAAATAAGGGGACAGCCGAGCAGAACCTGCAACACCAGGAACAGAAAGGAGCTTACATCCACATGAAAAGCAAATGCATACTACTGAAGCACAGTCTTCTAAGGGACAGTGAGTCAATGAGGTGAGGGTTCTCAGATTCATTTGCTAGTTCACGCTAGGTAGAGAACTTCACAGACAGACAGAGAACCTCGGTGTCTGTTACAGGAGTCTGTGAAGGAAAGGAAGTGAACAGGGGAGGAACCGAAGAACTGTCAGCAACATAAACGCAAGCGATAGGATGAGGTTGGTTATTAGTTCACCAGGTAAGAAGTACGGAAGAGGCAAAGACGCTCCCAAAAATCGGGGCTGGAAGGTGTGATGTGGACAAAATGGCACCCTGTAAGAATGAGCTCAACAGCTTTCATGGTACCCAAGGCAAATTCACAGCGTCTCCAGGAAGAGGTGCCCAACGCACAGGATGACTGAGAAGGGAGACCAGAGCTGGGACACACCACATGAGTGGCCTTGGCAGTCATCTCTCAGCCCCGGGACGAAGTAGCTTCACACCAGGAACTGATTCCCCAAGCTGCTGAGCCATCCATTGTCTTACAGACAGCAGATGGCGATGCCTCACATTTCTGGAGGCCGGGAAGGGCAAGTCCCACACAGCTGGTTCTAGGAGGAAGTCAGGGTCATCTTGACAACTTCCCAGGGAAGGGCTGGAGGCTGCAGTATTAAAAAGGGTGCTAACTCTACTCACGAAGGCTTAGCCTTCATGCCCTGACCATCTACCACAGGTGCCATCCCATTGGGAGTTCAGATTTCACTGTGTGAAGCAGAAGGAATACAGGCCATTTCTGAATAGGGAGCAGGAATGCTCTGGTATGTTCTGTCCAAACTGCAGAACACAATCTCAATGAGTTATATGGTAAAAAAATAAAACAAGAAACCAAAATAACAACAAAAAACAGCCTCCAGATGACTGTGAGACAGGAAGTACTTTTTGTGTACCAGACTGAAGGTCCTCATAGGGTATTCAGAACATGGGCTATGGTGTGTCTCATGGAGGAAATGCTTTGCAGTCCTTTCCTGAGCTGACAGATGGCTTACAATGCAATACAATAATGGCTCTTTGGCTTTTCTCTGGACATTTTTAGTTTATAGGACAGTTCTTAAAAACGGAATCACTTGTTTCATTCAGAATTCTGTTATTCTGAATATCAATGACAACATGGTTTAAATACACACTCAGGGAGCTGGGCATGGTAGCACACACCTTCGATCTCAGCACTCAGGAGGCAGAGGCAGGTGGATCTCAGAGTCTGAGGTCAATCTGGTCTACATAGTGCATTCTAGGATAGCCAGGGCTACATAATAGAGACCCTGCCCCCAACAATGAAACCTCCAATAATAATAATAATAATAATAATAATAATAATAATAATAATAATAATAAAAATACACACAGGGGCTGGAGAGATGACTTAGCAGTCAAGAGCACTTGTTGCTCTAGCAGAGGACCTGGGTTCAATTGCTAGGACACACATGACAGCTCACAACTCTCTACAGCTCCAGTTCCAGGGGATCTGGCATCCTCTTCTGGCCTCTAGGCATGAGGTGTACAGACAGGCATGCAGACAAAACACTCGAACACACAAAATAAGGAATAAATCTTTCAAAAGACAGGAAAAAAAAAAATCTTACCATCCTTAGTACTGTCGAACACAACAACTGACACATTAGTGGAAGGGTTTTTGGGTTTTGCAACATTGAACATGTCGCTGGCAGCCTGAAAAGATGGATAAAGAGCTGGCAGGTCTTTCAGGGTGCTGTTGGCTGGCAAGGGCGGGTCCAGGACAAGCATGGGCACCTTGATGCAGTGCGTCAGCAGACATTCCAACTGCTTCTCACTGCGGAGACAAACAACACTTCAGCAGCGTTGCCAAGGCAAAGCTGTGGCCACCGCTAAACCAGGAGCAGCTGTTAGAATCCTGAAACCTCTACAAAACTGTCATACCTTCATACATCAGTTCATCTCAAGAATGTTCCATTTTTTGTTAGGAAGTATGGAATAAAAATAACAAGACACAAGGTAAAGACACAGTTTTCAAACTTCTATTAATTGTAAGAGTCAAATGTGATGTCTCATACTTGAAGGATGAGCAAAGGGGGTCAACCATGAATTCTAGGCCAGTGAAATCATGTCTGGGGGGAGGGGGAACAAAAAATTAAGTAAGCTTGTCACCAAAATTTGCAAACTTAAAAATTCATAAGAAATTAAACACTTCAGTACTACCATTAATATATATTTGTGTATGTGTGTGTGCGTGTATGTATATATATATATATTTGTATATATAGTGTGTATGTGT